>JASANN010000125.1:68352-140982 GCA_031762395.1 Calameuta pygmaea | reverse complement strand
AATTACGCCACCAATGACCACCAAACGACCACCAATCGATTAGGTATGATAAAAAGTTAAAAAGTTAAAGTTGTCCGACTAACTCCACTGAGGTTATCTTCTTGATGTCCTTCCAGAAGAAGAGGTTATGTGGCTCCTGGGTAATCAGAGAAATTAATTTTTATATAAACATCCAGAAGAATGAGATATAAAAAGACACCAAGAGACACATACGTATATAGACAAGCTAAAGGTAAAGATAAATACTATAGGCAAAGTCATTACAGAATTATTTTCTAGAAGTACAGCGGCATTGTCGCTTATTCTCAGTTGGCGTCGTCAACTGCCGTCGCAATTAAAGCTGGATGCAATCACGAACCTCGCGAAATATTATAAAAGTAGTTATAAATGACAAGAACAACTGCTATGACAATTGCAGCATAGTAGTATATATATATATATATCGTTATAGACACTTGGAATTCCAATTAGACCTCACGAGCCAAACTCAATGTAAAATACAACGGCGCTGAATTCCGTAACATTTCGCAATTAATGAAAAAAAAAAAAAAAAAAATCTTCCTCAATTTGAATATGTTCGTATCGCCAAAATTCTGTACTATTCCACGTTGAAAAGTAAAATATAATTAAAACTAGTTTGCCAATCGAATTTTATTGACATAAAAAAATTCCATACTCACGCAAACTCGTATAAAATATTTATAATTATTAATTCTTATCAACCTTGTTTTTATCATACCAAATAACGCTTTCGATCTGCGTTTTATTCCATGAAATCATGAAAGACAAGTTTTTTCAGTTTGTCATTATATTCGAATACATCAAACCAGATGAACGTTCTGGAATTTAGGACTTAAAAATTAAGCAAAACAACAATCCTATACGGTACCTGACAAAGACATATCCTAGCAAGTAATGTAAGGTTCTACTGATTTCAAGGTCTTTGGTAAACCCATACCGTCGATCTCGTAGCCGTCCAGCCCTTAGACCCTTAAACCCTTCACACGAGTGTCTTCCGAAAAAGCTGCTTAAGCTCATCTTTATATCCACGCTTGTTACTTTTTTCAACTACTTCTTGTTTGGGCTTTCCTTGATTCACATGCCTGATATTCTTAACTTTGCATTTTAATATTTTATAAATAGTTTCACGTTATTTAAAAATAGCTACCGTCTGATTAAAATCAGAAACTGACTGCTTCTCGTAAAGCGAGTTGGTGTCACAATAATCGAAATGTCGAAGTATCGAAGTTAATTGTTTTAACTTTATTCATGAACTGATTGGTTGGCTTCGCGGAAGGAGGATTGTGACCAAGGTCCGTTTGGTCCACAGTTCGCGCGATTTTGACACATAATCGCAGTATTGACAATATTAACGATATGCAGAGTATAATTTTTCCGGGGTCCGATAAGGAAGTGTCGGTATCGGCTGAAGGTCCGTCTTACACTTTTTATACTTTTTGTCGTAAGAATGATATAAGCATATAGGTAGGGCCTTATCAATAAGATATTCTAATCGAACGAGACAAACTAGAACATTAATATTATTCCCACGGCGCAAGTATAAATAGAGGAAGGCAATTGTAAATTATTGAGAGAACCAATAAAATTGAACTTTCAATTACGATGTGCTGCACTTGACCACGAATTACAAATTTGCCTGATTTTTCGAATGAGGATAGTCATTGGTTTAAGGATCGAAGGAGAATTTCTAATCGAAAATTTTGCAGTAAATTTGCGCACGGGTAACTAACGATTCGACACAATAATTTAATTTAAATGTAAAATAAGATGACTTACATTTATCGAAAAAAATTGCCAACGTGATGTTCAATAGTTCGATACGAATTTGGAATCGACAACAAAGGACTTGGAAAGATTTTGGCAGTCAGAAGTTGAATCTAAAATTTGAACTTAGATCTTTTTCAGGAGTTGAATTTAAGAGAGAGACTTACTTTGCCATCTGACTTTCTTTTAATTTTGTAAAATAACTTTTCGAGTCACACACAGGGCGCGCGACGACTTTTTTTTTGTTTTCACCATAATTTCTTAAGGATGCATATTCTAATCTTGGATTTCACTTAGGTGCGAATGCTAGCTGTCGATGTCTTTTCATTATGTGAGTGACGGATTATAATGATTCTTCGAAAATTAATATTTAGATTATCGTTTCTTATAAGTGCATAGGCAGACAATAGCATAATGAACTGCGCCGGACAAAATATTGGTTAAAAACATGAAGTGTGACTGAAGGTTCTCATCCGGACGTAACACAGTTAATTACGCGATGAATATTGATACGCAGTCAAAGTTCATGGCTTTGACGTGCGGCCTGTATTAAAAATCCATGTATTGCACTTTAACGTATAAAGTACCCAGGTTCACTGGCCAACGAAAAAGAAAAAAAAAAAAAGATCGTACCGCAAAATCGATACGCGACCAATTCGTAAGAAGAGGTTAATTAATTATAAATAATGCAGTCCTTATCCGTCACGAAAGTCGAATGTTCAATGACCACAATTTAATTGCAATTCATTGGGAATCGTAGTTCACATTCGATAATATCAAAAAAAATAAAAATATCTAATACCCTTTTTTCTAATTCTTAATTTAGGATTAAAGCAACTTTTTTGTGGATGCGTCGTTATCAACATTCATGTTACATATAAGACATTGCCTCAGCCAAATGACAATTACCAATGTCCATTTTAGTTCCTTTTGAATTGTTATTATTATTTTATAGCTCGTCATTAATATAAGCCGCTTTCTACGCCGTTTTTTGCGCATGGCCTGCGAAACAAAGCTGATTTTTTTTTCTTCCTACCTGCTATTTTTTTTTTCCTACACAGGCTACAAATACACACTTGACCTTGCTCCGATTGACATACATAGAGATACGAGAAGACACGTACGGAAGTATATACATATATACGTATTACATACGTCAAAAATCCTCATCGTTTGATGAATTGATTATCGTTTGATAATGACCCATTATTCTAACACGCGATAGCGTCACTGACACGTCCTTGAATTACCACGGTAGCAAAGCATAGCTAAATGATTCTCTTAAAATGATCATGACCTTCGTCCATTAATTTAAATATCTGATATAAAGTACTCGGAATCGTACCTACAAATTCATTTTATTCGTCGGAGTGAAGCTGATAAATAAAACTATATATATATATATATATATATATATAGATATAGATTATATAGATATAGATTCAATGTAAGAGCATGGCCAATATTTAAATAATTAATGGAGCTGTCATTGTTGATATTAATGTCAATAATGATAGCAATAAATATTATTATTATATTAATAAAATCATATGAAACCAGCTCAAAAGACCATGACGTCAATCGGTACTTTTCGAATTCACTAGGAGTATCGTTGCATTCCTATTTTATTCATACAATAAACAAAGGCACAACCATGCTCCCAACTGTCAGTGAATTTCCGAACGTACTTTAATTACAATAGTTAGCCCTGGGGCCTGATGACCTGAATCATCATTTTTGTGAATCGGCTCCTATTTAGCGCGGGAAAATTTGAAACGTAGAATCGTATCCACGCGACCGTATATGAATATCATTGTTACTGAAATGACGTAACAACGGAAAATTGTTTTTTTTTTCGTCATCGATGATTCGTATTTCATAATCGAGAGGAAGGACGGATATATGTACGAGAATAAGCAATTCAATGATTTGCGTGAGACATATACATTATAACTGAATTACTTAATGTCCAGTCTTAGCGATTGGTTAATGTATCTGTATATTAAACTAGACTGTCTAGAAACTTCGAATGTATCATAGTAAACAATCTCAGACTGGACGTAATTCCTTGAGATAAAATTTTTTTTTTTTCCTTCACATATAATTTCAACAATTCGTGCGATTATTGTCCAACACATCTGTGCAAATGTACTTTACGTAGTGTCGTGTAGTAAACATGCGAAATGCGTAATAGTTTCATCACGTCAGATTGTTAACATACGGTAAACACTTTGAGGGAATAGCCGTCAATGTCATCGTAATTGGATGCAACAAGTACAAGTAAACTTGTCGTAATGCATTACGGGTAATAGTAAAAGAAAATAAAATTCCCTTGTTGCAATACAAACGATACAGATTGTCTGGTCCAATAATTTGTATTTAATAAAAGATATTAAAAAAAAAAAAAAAAAAAAATAATGATAATTCAGTAACGATTATTTTAATTACGGGATAGGATCGTTAATGATAAAATTATTGTAAAATCATCGATCAGTGCTACAGTCGTTAATGAGACTCGAATTTTTCAGATACCTCGATACATTCTATGATAATTTTTATCGTCAATCGGCACTTATGGTTATTGATGATGAATTAATTTTGTCTAGAAGTTTTAATCGACGTCAGCGTCTCGACGCTTCTCGCCAGTCTTGTGCCATTTAGGCCATTCGATATTTTTCCAGCATACGTTATAAGTGATTACGATGTAGAATGTCGTTTTCGTGTAAATGACGATGTTGATAATGAGAAAAATCATGGAATCTGCCGCGATCAGAAACAGTTTACCGTAAAATTCAGGATATCACAATACCAAAGCGGTAAAAAATATTTCATATGTATTTACGAATCAGCGAAAGGTGACGTCCTTATCAGTCATGAACATGCGTTGGAATTTTTCATTTTAGCAGCCGCTAATCGCCTAACGCATCGGACGTAACGTCTGATTGGCCAAGGAAACAATAAAAAGAATGTACAGTAGACATGGGAAGTATTTTCGTAGCGTCCGATAAAGTTTGTCAATTTTATTTTATTTCATCCGGCAATAAAAATTCTTAATCATCACGCGCACGATGGTCATTAATTATCATCTGAGGATGATGGTATACTTCGGATTGTGCAATTGGTTATTAACATTTTTTGCATATAAAATTTTGTTTTCATCAAGCCGGACTTAAACATTAACAGTCACTGTGTGAGTTGTGCTGTTAGATGTTTTGTTTTGAGGACCATAATGGAATTATTATAATTCTAAATGTATAATGATAAAATATTATTTAATACCGGCAGCTAAGATCATCTTGTTATCAATGGTGACGTTCATGTCGCTGGTGGTCACTCGCGATAAAAAAATTTTTAGTCGATGATTTTCACCTTGTTTTAATCTTTCTATTATCGCGGATTTGGGCTTTTTTTCGTGCGGTCGGATGCAGCTTCTTTTTCTTGTTTCTTTTTTTTTTTTAGCAACCGAAACAACAATTCCAAATAACATATTCTTGCAGTAACGTGTGTAAGTAATTATAGACGAGAGGAACGTGATTGCTTGATAATCGGGGTTAACAAATGTTCGCAGTCGGTTTCATTTCCTTCATCGTGTATGGAATTAGCGCTTTGACGTCACCGAGTACAGTGCAAAGTCAAACAGTCGACAATATTTTTTACTGGATTTCGAAAAAATTCCAAAATCGTGTAACTCGCTCCGAAATAAATAATCCGTATGATTTGTAAAATATTTGCGATAACTGAATAGATATTTTTGAAGTCATCAGCAATTGAGATAAGTAAGATATAGAGATGCTGTCATATCAAACAAAATGTTTGACAAGCGAAAGATGACTTTCTCTTAGACTCGTGACGTCAATCGATGAAAAATGACTATCGGTCTTAATAGCTTGTACTTACTCAGTATTTTTTGTTTGACTTGACATTTTTTTTCATTTTCGAATTTTTCTCACTTCGTGTCGTATCTTCGTTCGAATACTGAAATTGATAATCGGATTAATATTTTTTTTGGGTAGCATAACACATACGATCTTTTCACGTGACACTTTTACTTTTTGGTACCGGTTACTACTATCGAGAATTTTTAATATTTCATGACAAAGTGTTATTCTCGTTCAATGCCAGATTGAAGTATAATTATCATCGAATGAAGTAAAAAGAATTAAATTTTGTAGTAGGTCAGCAGGTTAACTTTTTTTTTAAGTATGTTAAATACGACTGAACTCGATCACGAAGAGGGTTAAGGGCAAGTGAATGTAATTAAAAATAAATCAAGTAACTATTCGACGGATTTAAAAATTTTGAAATTTTTTCCCCCAAATTCTCCATTCCGCACTAGTTTGACGTTACCCAAAAGCACGCAATTCCTATTTTCCATTTTCAGATACGAACGACAGTTCTAATCTCGACGAGTGTGGTCAAAGTTTGCTCGACAGGCAAGGCAAAGTTTCAAGTCCTTCCCCATTTTCCAGTTGTTAAACATTGCATCGAAAGTCGCGTCTGTCATTCGAAGAAAATTAGTAAAGGAATCAATTCGCGAAAAAATATTTTTTAAATTCACACAATGAACTGACAGTGGGGTATTCTTTAGGTTAAACTCGAAGTAATCCTTGGATATTTTGAAAAATTTCAAAATTATGGTATTCCTTAATGGCACAAGATAATTTGCGTGTTTTTACGCGATTAAAAAAAAATATCTAAAATGAGGTAAAACTAGCTACTAGCGTGACCTTGAAAAATATAGTCATTCCTATGCAGAAGAATGAAGTAAACACGTATCTGCCTTGTTCTGGGTTAATTCTGGAATTTCCCTACTGGTCTCGTGTATCGGCACTGTGAACGCCATGGTTACCGCTGCCAATGGTACGTCATGCGATAGAACTCGAAATGGCTGATTTAATGTACAGCAAGTACAACTCGGTTCAAACGGGTTTACGTTGAAAAGAAAGACGAACAAGGTCATAGACTCTCTGCTTTCATTGTCAGATATGAAGGTGAACGACTACTATTACTGGTCTCTAGATAGCCCTTTAATTGAAGCACCGTCTCCATCCCAGACATACCTGCTACCACCCTGTGTTCCTGTCCTTTGTCTTTCTGCCGAGATCGCAGCGTCCATTTCGAGAAGATCGAGACTGACAATGAGATTTAAAAAGTGTGCGTGACTTTTGACTTTATGAAAATTCTTTATTTTAAATATCACTTAGCTGAGCGTTATATGAATTTTTTTTTTAGTAACAGTCAACAATATCTGTTAATACCAAAATATGTAAATCAGTAATCCCCTATGAGAACGTAAATGACAAGAATTTGTTTAATAGAAGGATCTTACCAAATTTCCATCTTTTTTAGTTAGAAATATACAGGAATGTATGCATTTTATCTTTTTTGCTTTCTATCAAAAACTTCATTAAATCGGTTCAAAGTTAGTTTCGGAGTGTATATACTTCGTAATATTGATAATATTCTGTGTACAAGAGTGACTGAGCGCATGCATTTATTATTGAGGAGGCCCGAGAATTTGCTCATTCACCGGTGCACCTAGATTGTGATTATGTAAATATATGTAAGCGATTATGTAGATGTCAATAGCATATCGGTTAGACCTGTTATTTGCCTAGCGATAGGCACGACCGTTCCAGAAGGAGTCTAGGGGTCTGAAATTAAAGTCTATCAACAACAACGGAGGCTAATAAAAAAGTCAAACAGATTTTGAAAAGAGGTGTGAGTAAAAAAAAACCTAAACAGAATTTTATTCCGACGGCAATAATTATTCTCGGCTACCTTTGTACCAATCGAAGGACGTGTCTTTTGTGCGTTAAAAAGAAACGGACGTAATTTGGTAACTGAATGACAGAAATGAATAGCAGATCTTACGGCAACGCATGTGAATCCTATGGGATAGACAGGTTATTGACATTACCGACGTAGCTGTTTACATTGAATAAACATCACGGTAACGTGCGCGAAAAGCAAATACGATCTATAGTAATTTCTGAAAATATCCCTAGCAAAACTTATTTCTCCTAAGTACCATTACTAATTTTAATTTTCACATGTACTTCAAAGCGGTGGCTTTCATTTTAGGATAATAACAGCGATTATTTTGGTTGATGCGTATAAAACAAATGAATTGAACAAAAATTTTTTTAAACCTGTGGTATTGATTTTTCTTAATAATTTCATGAAATTTTTTTATTTTTGATAATTATCCTTTCTCTTTTAATCCATCGTGGTATCTTCCAGAAGGCCAATAGGAGGCTGGGATAATCACGTTTGACAACAATGCGGAAATTCATATTGATGGAAAGTAGGAGTACGAATACGTATTTGCATAGTTGTACAACTTCATGCGGTCTCGGCATGAACAATTAAAGTAAATCATTAGAATACATCGAAGGTCATCCTTGCTATTCACTCATGCAGATAATAATTATCCAAGGCATTAATGGCGAATCTTATAAAGAAATGTTAATTCAAGGCGCACAAATTTTCTGAGTTCAGTTTTCGTCATTTCGAATTTTGAAGGTTATAAATAGTTCTGAAAAACGTTCTTATCATTGATAACAAATCAAATGAGCATAAAAGTGAATCGTCACTTACCCACCATTTGAACGTATCTTCCAATAGAAAACTGTCAATACGAATTAACTCTATGTAATATCGCAATGTCTTCAACAGTTTATAGGACATCGTACTCCAAGACTCTGAACTCTACTGGAAAAGTGCACGAGATTTTAGTCTCACGATAAATTTCTAACTACTCTGCGAGTTTTATTTAAATTTTTTTCCCCGAACCTCTTTCGTGCTGACTCGACCAGTCAATCTGTTACCTTATAGATTCTCAATTCCAGTGTTCAACGGTGAGATGCAGTAAGACGTAAAAAGTCGTTAGTCGTGCAAAAATTTAAACACAATTTTTTATTACTTGTCTCTCTAGTGATTATCGGCAGTGTTTTTTTAAATCGCCCGAGTTAAAATCATCCAATCAAATCAGTTTTATGATCGATGAACCGAACACGTGTGTCCTATAGGTTATTTCTGAAATTGCAGTGAATACGGCTTGTCTACAACGTTAAAAATTATGAACTGAACGAATTATTTCCAAAAATGTTCAATGGGAATTTCAAAAATGCCAAAAAATTTTGATTGGATTACTCTTTCGCTTTTTGATTGATTATTGCGAAAGTGTCAAAATTATTTTTGACCTTGCAAAATCGAATTCCGATTTAAAGAAATAGTGTCCTTCAAAATCCTATTATTTATGATTTTCGTTGACATTTTACTCGCATGGTAAATAAAACGTTCGAAATTTCCTCAACCGGAAGTGGTGGCTGTGCCTTAGGCCCCAGGCGTCCCTGTGCACGCGATTTATTATTACACTGCTTGCACATTGAACTTGGAGTGTAGACCGTAGCAGCGATCAATTAACAACGATTCCGGTATCTCTTTGAGAAACACCTAGGCTTCCTCTGTTCTAACTTTAATAAACACCCTATATTAATGCTTGGCTTCGCTAAGAAAGTGTCCGTTGCTTAAGGGCCAAGGATACTTTGTCTGCTCGCTGCTACATTTATGGATAAAAACTAAACAAACGAAAAATCGATACTGTTATGACGGTAAAAAAATCGATAATAATAACATTGTACAGTCTTGACGCTATAAAGGCTGACGCGCTGACACATTTAATAATTCATATTTTTGTGGCACGAATGCTACCTTTGAGGAAGTTCGAGAATAAAATTATGCGGAGACATCGACAAAATTAGTTGTCGAGGTACATTTCCGGTGAAAAGTTGAATTAACGAGTTTAAAAATATAACAACTAATTATCAGCTGAGGGACATTACAATTTTTACATATTATTTCATTTATCTATTTTTTTTTTTTTTTTTTTTATAGGGCTGTGGTAACTTTAACCATACTCTGACACAACCCACTACTTCCAGTTATACAGTTAGAGCAATAAAATTGTGAATAGAGTAAATAATTAACAACCAGAGAATTAAAATATTTTGTTTGTTTTAAGTAATTGTGATGATACGCGTGTGCCTATGCTAGATAAACGCCGTTCCTACAAATAATAGGAACCAGGAAAATAAAACTACATTGCTGTTGTTAAATTTTGTGTAGCAATCAAAATTACTGATTTCTGGACGATTGTTTATTATGAAGTAAAGATTCGTAGAGGAAATCTCATAATAAAAATATATGTAATAAGGAAAAAGAAGAAGATTTTGACTGTCATTAAATCTATCATTTATTGGGTATACTGCCTCTACAACGAACTCTTGTACTACTGAAGCTATTATGCAAAAATAATTTAAAAAAAAACGGAATTGAATGGCAATCGTCATTTCAATCGACTGCAACCAACTTCACACCAGTGCGCGTTTGACTAACGCGAATTTGCACGACTGTGATAACGAAACGCTAAGAAAAGAACTAAATAAACTAGACTCTACATAAATTTGTTTAAATTGACTGTTAAAATGACTACTCAATGTCAAGATTCATTCTGTTAATTGTCTAGGAGTGTCAATTAACATAATAAATCGTACAGGTTAGGTTACGCTCGTCCGGGCGAGATAAATAATTGAATAAACATGGAAGAGGATTTTCTAACGAGGACTTGGAAAAAAAAGTAAACGAGTGACATTAAGAATATTACCGGTGAGACATTATAGGATATGGCAAGACTGCTTGTGTATCACAAGTGATAAGGCAAACGAAGAATTCATCGTGCGGGTAGCAAAATGTCTCTCGCCGTAAAAGAGTGTTTAATGGAGGGAGGCAGTTCGCGCGTGGTTCTAAGATGTAGCATAGGTGTCACTCTTAGCCAATATAAGAACCAGGTCTGGCCGAACTTAGTTCAGTACGTCTGAGAATACCATAACGATAACAGTTACTCCTGATCGAATCCATAGACAATTTTCTTTTTGTTCTTCGATTCTGTTGTTCGATCGGTACGATCATAATCGGTGGGTCAAAGGGTGGTGTTCGACAAATTTTTGTCTGTTCATCGAAGAAGAAACGTCACTACGTCTGTATACAGAAAATAAGGAACATCTGAGATATACCTTTATTCAGGGTGAGTACCAAATGTCATTTGAATTTAATATAAGGATTTTAACTCAAAGTTTTTCTTGATATGGTTGATGATTATGAATGAAAATTTTTGGATTTAATTTTAACTTTCACATACTTATTGATCCATTTATCTATTCTTTTTCTAATTTACCTATGAACGTGATTTAGATATAGAATGACGTTTACGTTGCTTCATGAGGGATACGACGTTGAGATTTTATTTGCTGATAACTGAAAAGACTTATTTCTTAGTGGGAAGTGTCACGGGTAGCTCGTTTTCTGCACCTGCAAAACTATCTTTTTACTCTCGTTGTAGATTTTATGTGGTGCAGTTTTCTACTAGCTTAAGTACAAAAGTGCAAGTGAAATAATAAAACCGGTTTTGTATTTGGTTTTTGCGGAACAAAAAATTTCAAGCTAGCAAAAGTAAAATAGTGTCTGTTCCGACTCTCCTGACTTAAGTAGTTCGCTTGTTTAGTCTGTTTAAGATGGTTGCATAATTATATTTAATTTCATGTAAATATTGAGCTATAAAAATGTAATTTTTTTAACGGTCACGAAACCTTTGTATGCACTTTTGATTAATTCGCAGGTCATCGTCACTACTCGAATTAATTGTTGGCTTATTTGTTTTCGTATTTCCTCTCATTCTCTCTCTCTGTCTATCTTACTCACTCAGCTGTAGCTATTCCATTAGTTACCTCAACCGACTCGAAGTTTCCAGAACCGGATCGCAGCATCAGTTTAACATACCAGACTGTCTCGTATCGAGTATTATTTATTTAAACAAGGTTAAACAACTCACGCAAAAGATATGAATTAATAACGTATTCGCGTAATAGACAAAAAAATACGAACAATCTATGAGCACATTGTCAATGATTTTATAAGAAGTCATCTCATGATCAGATCCAGCGCGATGTATCACTTGTGTCCTGGCGTCTTCGTAAAAGCACGAGCTAGTTCAATCGACATATTCGAGCAGAGTCGCAGGTGTCTCTGAATAAATAATTTTGTTTTAACCTCGGCGACATCTGATGACGAAAATTGAAAAATTCTATTAGCTTTGCAAAAATTTGAATTTTCTGTAAATAACAGGTAATGAAATATGTATAAGACTTGAAAAACGTCTGTGCCATTTTAAATTGACGCTGTATATATTAATTTGCTGCAAAATAACTAACATAAGCTATGGCTTTTAATTTGCTGAAAAGCACAAAGAAATTTTTACATAAATAAATGGACGATCGTGATGCACGCGGCACCTGACTCTACAGCAATTTGCAATTAAATTATCCAGGTTGCACCCTGACTGTATGCATTCCACTTGCATCATCCAACCGATTCCATTTTGAAAATTGCACATTTATTTCTTTACTCCATTTCTGTTGACATAGTCTTTTTTTTTTCTTAACGGTTGACTGAACGCGTCCTTGGCTAGAATGACCAGTTCAATTTGCCGATTTTAAATCACGATCATTTACAGATAACTATGACGTCATCGTACTATCTTGTACTAAATTTTTTCTTGCTTCCTTTTATACCACGATTGACAAAGTAACTGTCAATTGTTTGCTTTTTGGCTATGTTCAGATTCCTCAGGATGTCATTCAAGTTTGACAGTTCGTGCGGACAGGATCGTAGCAATGTTTTTCCTTTATAGCCTACAAACACGTCTTTGGCGAAGTCCCTTTTACGTTTCGCTACTTATTATGAAATTGCAGTACGACTAGACTGGACTGTCATTAAGGGTGTGGGAAGTTTAGCAGAAATTTACCATAAAATTTAACCAGACTGTTCAATCCAGTCTGAGATAATTTACATATATCCCAAGCCTTCGAAATCTTCGATTTTATTTATATTTTCTTCCTACTATTATTTCTTGACGTTCGATTACAGGAATCCGTAAAGCACGTGAGATGTTCTGGCATGTTCGAGAAAATTTCAGTGAAAGGAAAAGCAGGACATTTTCTTAGGAATGACACAGTGTACATACATTAGACAGATACCTGAGATCCACGCGTGACTAGGAAATGTCTATCAATTCTAGATAATAGTTATTAATTTATTAGGATTCGTGAAAGTGAAACATTTCTTTATGGTACATTAATGGTAGCAGTGCAAAGTTGATAACTTACTTTAATTTCTCTGTCGATCCTACAGTATATTTTGTATCTCGAAATATTCACGTGCATCGAATATCCTTAAGTGGTAAAAGTGAAAAGAAAATCCTACGGCAAAGGTCATCATCGCCGAGCTTAAACTTTTTGCTACACGGAGGTCAACTACATTGTAGAAATCAAGCCAAACTTGTAGTCCTGAGTAACCGAGGGAAAAGCGGCAGAAGTAGATTGAAATTTGTTATTCCAGATGGCGCACCTTGTCAGGACCATCGTTGACGGTTACCGGGATCTTATGGATAACAAAAGTGATCCCAGGGTGAATAATTGGGTCATGATGAGCAGCCCATTTCCAACCTTAGCCATATGTCTCTCGTACGCATATTTCGTAAAGGTCTTGGGTCCTAAGCTGATGGAGAACCGAAAACCATATAATCTGAGACGAGTAATGATTGTATATAACCTATTTCAAGTCATATTCTCGTCGTGGCTATTTTATGAGGTACGTATGACGTTACCAAGGAATTAAAATTTATAAATATTGACTTGGCAAATTTTAAAAGGTACTAATTATTCTTATTTAACTGTTGCGCAGAGTTTAGCGTCCGGGTGGTGGGGACATTACTCGTTCAGATGTCAACCGGTTGACTACTCGAACAATCCTCTGGCAATGAGGATGGCCAGAGGATGCTGGTGGTACTATATATCAAAATTTGCAGAATTTCTCGACACTATTTTCTTCGTTTTGAGAAAGAAGAACGATCATATTTCGACGCTTCACGTTATCCATCATGGATGTATGCCCATGTCTGTTTGGTTTGGCGTGAAATTCACCCCTGGTATGTTTTTCAAATAATTCTTGAATTCATTAAGTCGACGCAATATTTGTTTTGGAGTGTACAATAATTTATTTTTCTTCCATTTAGGTGGTCACAGCTCATTCTTTGGCTTGCTGAATACTTTCGTACACGTTATTATGTATTCGTATTATTTGTTGGCTGCCCTGGGACCAAAGATCCAACCTTACCTGTGGTGGAAGAAATATCTGACTGCACTGCAGATGGTCCAGTTTGTCCTCGTGATGATTCACGCGTTTCAACTTCTCTTCATCGACTGCAACTACCCTAAGGCTTTCATCTGGTGGATCGGGATGCATGCTATCATGTTCTATTTCCTCTTCAGGAACTTCTACAGGGAGGCGTACAATAAGAAGCAACTGAAGATTGCCAATGCGAAGAAGAATGAGGAGGAATACTCTCAGGATAGAGTTGCGAACGGGGTTAATGCAGACGAGAAGAAAAATTCTGTCATATACGCAGATCAGTATAAAATGGGCACCGGGTACATATCTGATAACGGATTAAGAAACAGGGTCTTCATTGATAACAGAAGCTTCAAGGAATGATATATCATTAACGCACTTTTAGGATTCATCATTAGTCTAAATTGCTGCCAGTAATTTTTCGTGGGCAATATCATGTCAAGACTCGAGCGAATATTTCGCCACGTAATATAGTTTATATTCTTTTATATAATATTTTGGGGTTACTTATGACGTACCGGAAGTAAAAAGTTTTTGATAACCAGCATCGTCATGATATCCACCAGGCATTGGTTTAGGATATGTTCAAAGTCGAGTCGAGGAATAATCTCTTGATCGTCATAGGAGAGAGTCAGTTAAGGATAAACTATTTTCCTTTTTATTAATGGAGTATGATAAAAAAAAGAACAAGATCGAAGCGATACTTGTCTCACGGCTACGTGAGTTTTTAATTTTTTCAATTGCAAAGATTCGGCGCTGCTGGTCAGCCGTATTTTACAGGATGATAAAACGCGGAAATGGCTTTAGAAACAATAACGTTTTAGTGTATTGCAGACTATTCTGAATACGTAGAATAAACACAAAGTGCAATTGTTAATTGATAGCTCGTTAAGATTGAAAATGTGAAAATTAATTGGTTAAGTTCGTCTAGAGGACAACAATGAAAGTACAAAGGGGCAAAGATAATAGAATTGAAAAAGAGAGCCTATTGGAAAAAAAAAAAATTGTTTTTAAAATAAAGGATAGGAAGAACTCATACTTGTTCAAGTGTGAACGGATATAATGGATAAGAATCAAGAAAGTCCTTCATTCAGTGCTCTAATTTCACGAATAAAGCTCACTTGTCCATTTAATACGTGATAACGAATTTGTTATTTTGTCGTAAAAAAAAATGACAAAATGACACGCATTTAGTTTGTAAGTCTTGTCTCAAGTATAATTTAAGAAATATTTGCAATTCCTAGGACTAAGTACTTCTCTATATAACGTAGGAGAGCATAATCCAGTGTTTGAGTTATATTTATATTTATGTAAATAAAACGCGACTCTTTATTGTAACTTTACTAATCAATCAACCTCTCAGTACTCTTATACGTCCTGTACCGAGAGCGGACTCGTTACGAACAAACAATAAGGACCGGGTGTCAAAAATAGCGGATCAATGAAAAACATCTCCCGAAAGTCAATCCATGGAAAATAATGTAAATAAAATCGGATAGATGATCAGCACTTCCCGCTAATCATTCTAGCATTCTAATTATTTAAATAATTCATTCCGAATCAATTAAGTTATTCAGCATTCAAAAACGTACATCGACAGTGAGTAGTAAGAAAGTAACCGTTACTTAAATCCAAAAGGATAACATTCATCAAAATCGTAATCAAGCGTTTAAGCTCGATTTATACCCTATGGAATAGAGCATAGTAATTACATAAAATCATTGTTAAGAATTTAGCCGGAGAAAGATTGGCAAAGTTCTGAGGAGAGCACTGCGATCTACCTCAGAAATTTTAGTTAACGCCATGTTGATTTCGATCTATTTAGCTTCGCCGTGATTAGTCAATTCGCACGTAGTGCCATAGCCAAATGATAGGCAGAGCGTTACTAGAGCTAACGTACTAATCAGAAGCGCATTGTCTGTTCTTCAAAGACAGGTCAGAGAGAGATAGGAGTAGACAACAAATATAGGACGCTTCCCTGACAATCCTTTCCTACTATACCGACATTTAGTTTGGACAATTGCAATTGACTTACCGTCATGCAATGATCGAAGCACTGTCGGCTGATCTTTGAACGCAACTGTCGTAAATGTTTCATATTGTTTACATTTGCAATCGAGCTAAGAGAAAATCAAATTTTGTTATTTAAACATGCTTAAAAAAATAAAAAAATAATTACGGAGCAATATGGAGCAAATCGAGAGCAATTAATTCATCAAGAAATTCATATGAAAATTTGCTTGGTTTGGAATTTCAATGAAAAATAAAAATTTTCTATTTTATAAATATTTATTAATCATTACAAAATAGCAGCGGAGTAATTACGGAAACTTTTAAGGAGCAATTTTTTAGGCATTTTAAACATATATATTTTTGTTTTTCCCGCGCTAACGTCCCGAAGGTAATTGACTTACGTGGCTAAACTGTTTTACCTGTCGTCGATAATTTAATAAATTCTTGTTATTTTATCATTTAATCCTGTGCCGCATAAGTTGTTAAAAATGTCAGCCCCGAGCGCTTATCTACATCCGATTTCGTACACACGCAAGCAGCCTACGAAATTGCACTATCGATAAACGTTACGTTACATTAAAGGAAAATTATGATTACTTTGTTATTGTTTATTTCTACGTTATACTACGGATCACAATGTCGCATTGCGGACCAGACGTACTGCGCAGAAAAATGACTTTTTAAAGTGGAAGAATGACTGGCAACAAATGATTACAAAATACTGTGTGCAATCAATTCGCAATTATTCTAAAAATATATTGTACTTGACTTTAATACACTTGCTGATAACTTTTTCTCTTTGGATCGTTATTATATTAATTATTTTCTCGTTTAGGTGACTGTTTAAAAAAATTCTGTCCTTGTTAGACGCAAAAATTTGTATTGCTACACAAAAAAGTTTACCTATAATTACACAATGATTTTGCAGTCGTTAAAGGTAATTATCGATAGTAGATAAATCAAAGATTTCCTTCGTGCTGCAACATAAACGTCATTCATTCAAATCTCGCGTTTAGCAAATTTGAAATTTTGCCTATTATCGAAGTATAACGAACTTATCAATCTACGTTATTCTAGAGTCATATTGAAGACAAAGTTTAAAGAATTCGTCTTATAGCGTTTTTGAATGGTAAAATTTACTTGCACAGAGTGTAACCTGTAGTGGTACAAGTTTCCATTGGAAAATTTTACAATAGTTATTCAATGTGATATATTGTGCAGAGTTGTACTTCCTGGAAAGAAAATGCTGCCAAATGAAAACTCTTCACGAAACCAACCTGCACGCCTACTAAATAAACGTAATGTATTAACGTTAGTGAATCCTAATAAGTATTTTAACATTTGACCTCGACACAGGACCGCTACCCATGATAATTCTAAAGAAATGTTTACCTTTACAAGACAACTTCACAAGTATTCCTTTACTTAATAGGTTACGTAATCCAAGGGAACATCTAGCATTTGTCAAGAAGCTAAAAACAAAGTTAAACGTAAAGCTATAAGATCTTATAAGCGAGCTTCTTAAAATTCCCGAAAGATGGCGCCACGACCATAGATACTTAAAGACGCAGTTATCATCGCTACAAGCCAAGTGTCACGACCAAGCGTAACGTTTAACCCTCCAGCACCGGCGCGAAGGCCTAAAAGTCCCTAGATACCTAATTTCTCCCCCCTGTCACTAGAATATTTTCTTTTCGATATTATTTACTTATCAATTAGCAATGAATTTGAGTGGTAAAACGATTTAACTCCTCCAAGCCGTATGTATAAACAAGAAAATTTGTCAGTACAAAATAATCTTACATTGGTCATCGATATATTGAATAAAAAAAAAAAAAAAAACCAAGTCTCCAAACGACTACCAGTGTTACGAAATTTGACGCCACTGCTAGAGGATTAATTACGGCACTTAATAAACGTGACGTATAACGTCTACTCGAAGAGCAATATTTTTTGCCTCTAGATAAAATAAAATTAACAATGCTAATTTGTCATCGTGATTAAGACTTATGCCACTTAACGCCGGACATCGGTTTCACCGTGACAATAAGTTCTCGCAGTACCACCAGCAAGCTCATCTTCGTTAACTGAGCACTGACGATATTCTCTAACCAAACAGCCATGAATAATGAGACAAACTACGTATATAAAAATGACCACAAGATACCTTGGAAAGAATATAGAAAAATATAGCTCAACCAGTAAGGACGTTCGGAGTAAAATTAAAGAGGATATCATGGGTAAGAGGTCGCCATGGCAAGGTAACGCGCAATATGCGACAGAGCTAATTTTCAACAGTGAAAGTAGTCGGGTCCGGGGTGAAAGTGTAGGCACGCGCTCGCGAACACCGCAAATTCAGTGGCTTTAGAAGAAACTTTAAGGAACGCGATTCTTCCGTCCTAGCTCCCCTTCATAATATCCCATTAAGTGTATTGTCATCCGTCACCGTATTGAAAAATCGTATCCACGCGAAATTTCAGTTCCTATGTAAACCGGAGATTTCATTTAGCGTCATTATATCCCACAGTGACAACCTTAATGGCATCAAAATGTCCTTGAATTTCCTAGCGCATAAGAAGAAAAAGGAGGGGAAAATAAATCTTGTAACCACGGAAGTTACCTTGTGGAAAAATCATGACTTCTTTTATGTTTACAGAAACATATGCATGTAGATATGTATATATGACTTACTTCGTTTCCTCCATGCCGATATACGTTAATTAAGTCATGATATTACCGGTTAAGGTAAACGCACTGAAAATTTATTTGGCTGACAATGAGAATGCAAGTTACATCATGCAATTTTAACGCGCAATGCTCTAATAATTGGTGGGTAAATCGAATTCACGATAAACATAATACAGCGTATCAATGTAAATTCTGCATTGTCCAAGAACATAAAATATAAACTGTGACGATCATACGTATTAAAATGTGAATGCATTAATTTGGTAAATAATGAAAAGTTAATTAACGATGCGTAAAAAATATAAATACATAAAACCTGAACTCGAAATTGGATTTTTTTTTTTTCTTGAAAACAGAAATTCATATAAATCTATGAAAAAACAATTTTTTTTTCCAACAAAATTTCAACACCGACTAATCAAAAGAGATAATGGCGGTTTTGATTTCACTGAAAATTTTCATACAGTCATCATTCACATTTTGCATACGACACGAAGTACATACTTCAAGACGAGCGTGACGCACGTATTGAAGTAATGCTAGTTTTTATATTAAAAAAAAATTGTACAACAATTTTATGATTTTGTAATGCAGTTGCTAACCGATACGTGTTAAAAAAACGAGGTAGCATTAATTAACGAAGAAAAGAGTGCAAATTCATATTACAATTGCTAATTTAAACGTTACCCATCATAAGATAAGTCAAAAGAATTACAAAAAATTTCCAGCACGGGTCAATATTTGTTGTACCTCGTTAACTCGCGAATAAAGGTCGATATCGATGTCTCTATAGTCGGGATGAATGTGGGTCGGCGACCTGATTGAATGTACAGTCCGAAGTCGGTGGTAAAAAAAAAAATGAAAATGACATTAAAAATTGTATAGTGCTTACGTACTAACGAAAAAAAAAAGGACAGATTTGACTTGTAGTTACGTATACAAAGTACAAAAAATGGCATATTGAACAAGGAAAGGTTCGCGACGGCTTCGACATTAATGATATGTAAAATTAATATTGAGAAGTTACCCGTTAATGAATTCCTATTGGCACGTTGGTCAAGCGTGCTTTATGGTATTAATGATAGATACGCATGTGTTAAAATTTGCCGCCAGATTGTCCTTATGCAATTGGCTACAATGTGCATTGGCTCTTTTTATTGAATTGAAAACTCTTGTGGTTCAAATGTCAAAGTACCTGATAATGAAGGAGACTGAGGTGGCGCATGCCGCCACGCAAAAAAATTGACCCCGTACGATGATTACTTCGGTCTTTGAAATTTTAGATTAAAGCCGATGGCATTCGGGCGGAACATGCCGAAGATTGACGAACGAAAGGACGAGAACGATTGAAAAATATTCTTGGATGCGGATGGACGTAACTGCTGCACATATTCGTACCGTTGAACAACGAAGAAAAATATTTAGGGTGGGAGTCAGTTTGCGCGTCAGCAGATATGCAAAACTGCTAAAGAAGAAACAACGAATCAGTCGTTGAAGAAATGCTTGAAAAAAAAATCATAACATTTTATTATAAAGTTGTTGTCCGCTACTCGGCTGGTATGGAGAATCCGTGTGCAATTAATGACGACAAAAAGAGAGAGATAATTGTAAGTAATATAACACTTTGTATTTCGAGCTGACGTAGATAATGCAAATTAGAGATATTTCTTTGTACGGGTAGGGGGGAAAAAAATGAAATTCTTAAAAATACATATTTTTCATTTTCTTATCTTGATTCAAAGATCTCTGGGTTTGCCTTGGTTTCGGGAGATGGCGAACGTGTGGTTTATTCCAGAAGTAGTCATTCTTATGACTGTCATTTAGGAAATATCAAAAAATCGATTGACGTAACGTATTTTTGTGAAAATGTAAAAAAATTCAAGATAATCGTATTATTGTCTCGTACCTACCAACCAATCTCAAATATTGACGGGTACAAATTACTTTTTGGAATTTAGACGTAAAATATTTGCAAAGAGAGAAAAACATGCAAAAAATAAAAAAAAAATTCAAAATGAGGATTGGGTGTCAGTGCCAAGTAAAATTAATACCCAAGTCAATTAATACGTACTCGGACACGCATATTTGGCATGAGCAATCGCAGCAGAGTTCACGGGTAAGAGTTCACGCGCATTCACTCTTAACGATCATCCTTGCAAACGGTGATACGTGATAGGATAGCGGAAGCTGGAATTCTGATGGGCATCCGATTTGTTTATTAAAGGAATTGACACTGCGCAAAATGCCACTTCGAAGTGACATTCAGAGAAGTCACGTAGTGTCGTACCGACTCGAGTGATTTTGAGTGAGCTTGAAGAATTTAAAAACAGGTACGTCACTTGGTTTACTCCGAGCAAATTTGACATATCTTAATAATTAATTATATCGTAGTTTAGGATGACCTTGAGATTATAAAAATTGAAAAAAAAATTACTACGAGTACTTTCTATAACTTTACGAACTAACGTAAATAACTGTAAACGATATCTGCCGAGTCATTGTCCGTATAAATTTGACACGAGAAAATCCCAATTGAAAAACAGTCGCCAGAACGAAGAAATGAATCGTTGAACGGCGATGTGGCGGATTCCATGGCCATTCAAAACAGCCGAGATTACTTTCGCTGACCGCCATGGCTTCCACTGACTGACACTTGCATAACGTCTGCGCAGGCCTCTTACGACCGGACAGATTTACTCTCCTTGTTTCTTGCTCTTCATCGACGCTCGTTGATCCTCCTCGTCGAAGCTCTTTGCCGCTCATTCATTCCACTCGAGTTGGCGCTTTCTTCTACAGAAACCGAGATATTTCGCAACAGTCGAATATCTGAGAAACAGGACGTAAGATATAAGCTGAAAATTTATGTTGCTTTGATTTTGCATAGACTTAACGAAACGAAAATTCTTAATGGAAATTGGATTTTCAATTTTTTTTTTTTTTCACAATTACTTCTGACAAGTTAGTCAAGGATTCTTGAACACCCAATTGGCATTTTATTTATATTTGACAAAGTTACACGTGAGTTAGATTTGTGCTTACATATATTAGCGAAATTAAAATTGATTCAACCGATAAACAACATCACGATTTTACTCTATTTTTCACCCCGAATGTACATCTTCGTTTTGATTTCGCTAGCACGTATGTCCGTAGGTATGACGCGAATGAATGAATATTACATTTGTAATACGAGACGTGCGCTTATCGTGGGATAACGTATAATCAAATGATAATTTTGTTTAATTATTTTTCTTTTCAAATGTTCTTTATTTTTATTTTTATTATAAATTACGTCGTTTGGTATCTTTTGAATAGGTTTATGTGCAAGTAAAGCGTTCTTGATTATTGTCGTTCCGCGATATTTTGGATTATCAGATAAAAAGAAGGGTCAGGCATTTACGCAAATTACTACATCGTGTTAGAATAATAATTGAAGACTCGGTTGTTAGCTTTTTTTTTAAGACAAATTAATTCAACATTGACCTTAAAATATACGTATGAAATTTAATGAACTATTGTATACGTCATGGAATTCCTGAAAACGCATCGCAATATGTTGTATTTGGTAGTCTAATGGGAAATGTTCTATGAATAGTCGAATAATGAAGCGTTATTGAACTTTGCTCGAATATGGCCAGACAATCTTTGGCAAATTGGAAATAGAGTCTTTTTTTTAGCCAGAATTTAATTATGAAGAAGATTCGAGATAAAATAAATAATTACTAGGCCTAGAAACACAGGTATTCTAACGCAGAGTAAAAGCTTGAATAACCGGAAAGCTATTACGCGAATTCCGCCTTAAATATTTTTTGAATATATTTTGCATAACCGTAAATAAAACCTGAAGAAGCCTTAGGTCAAGTACAGGATAGCCAACGTTATGCGCAGTAGGATGCGCAGTGAAGCTAACTTAACTCCTCCCAATGAATTTCCCTAGATACCTTTAGTTGCCGGATGAAATATCAGATGGCAGTGCAATAACAATTTCCTTATACTGATCTGACGAAATAACATATAAATCTTCCGTACCCATAAGAAAAGCATTGAATAGAACAAGGAAAACAAATGATAAATTTTCCACAAAAAATAACTGTGTAAGCCGAAAGAAATATTAGTAGAGAAACAAAAAGAACTCATTCCTATTCAAAGGCGCGCCCGACAATGAGAAAAGGACAGTCCGACGCAAAATGGAACGTTGAAAAGTAAGAGAAGATAATACCGAAGTAAGCCGAGGATGGCCGTATCCATCCGAAGCTATCCGAAGGTGATCCAAGCAGAGGTTGCTTCTAGCTTCGGTATGTAGTGTCTCCTGGTGGGAATTGGAGGGAGCAAATACGAGGCGCGACGCGACGCGTACTGACGCGTACTTACGCACAGACCAGCACAGACGGACGGACGGACGGTCGGACGGACGGACGCAGGAACGTGAAGCGGCATAACCGTCAGGGTAGGGTAAAATCGTGCAGGGGTAGGGCAGGTGAGTCGCCTATACGAAAATCGCTGGAGCGAGGTGGCAGCCGATAGTCCGTGCGAAAAGACGCAGCCCGTCAGTTGAGTGCGGCCGCGTGGAGAAGTTTAACGTGGAGAAGCGTGTTCGTCGTTGGCTGATTAGTTAGTAGATTCGAGCGACCGACCGACCGCCCGCCTGTCCAAAAATTGCTACCACCGTGTGGACATCGTTGACGATAATAAATAATTTCGTGACACTCGATGTCCTTCCTGTGGATTGTATCATCGCTGTGAGGAAAATCAAAGAGGTTCAATAGTGAAGACTGAGGCAGAAGTCAGTAACTGTTCGTCAAGGTAATAAACCTTTTCCGTGCCTTGCGGAAATTCTACGGGTAGGCAGTCGTTGACGCTTAACGTAAGTTTAGTCTGGTCGAGTGAAGCCGGTTGGCCGCGGATATAACGAGCACCGGGAATTGCTGGAAACAGGAGCACGAGAGAAACGACACGAAGGAGTTTATGTGCCGGAGAAGGTGACAAGAGGAGTGAATTAGAGGAGAGTTTAACGGTGTGGCAGAAGCAGCATCCGATCAGGTGGGTGTAACGAGGTGTCCTTGTGGGAAAGCTTGAAATATTTGTGAATGCGTCTCGAAATAGTTGCGTGAATACGGCTCGAGAATCGAAAGATTGAGGTTAGGACGCTCGTTGAGTCGGCGCTTGGAAACGGTTTTATTCATCTGACTGCGCATAACTGATTAATCTTTTAAATGGTCTTCCAATTAATGCTGTGTCCGTATCACCTCGTTATATTCTTAATTAACATCGTACTTTTATAGTTTACAGTGCTCTCGTTGGTCCACTTCCGGCATCTACTTTTGCTGCTTCTCAGTTACCTCAAGATTTTCATTTAAACTTGAGTGTACTTGTTTGCCACCAAAAAAGTTCTCGTACTTTTATTTTTCTCAATGCTGTTGCCTGTTATCACGTTTCGCAATCGTCATGTTCCGATTGTAACGGCGGGATAATTCGAATCGGGAAAATTTTCAATGACGTCGACAACCTCTACAAAGTCATACAGAAGTATCAAAGTATTTCAAGTATGAGGAAGAACATTAAAGTCCATGCTTTCCCCAGAAAGGAAAAGACAACGAAGGCATTGGCGACAGCGTCGTTGTCGCCGCTCAAACGTTTTCTCTCAGAAAATCGATTTTGACATCGAGTAACGTGGAAGGGCAGTTTCGTTGACTGTACCGCCTTGCGTTAGTCCTCCTGGTTGCATCCATGTCGTTATATAGCGCGCGATGGTTCTATCCACCATACACACTTGCTTACGATTCATTTTCATAAAGGCGTCGTTAAAGTCTCAAAGTTACTTAAAAAACGGGTTGTTTACAATTTGCACTAATTTACTTGACTCGATGACTTATACGAATTCTTTGAAACAATTCACAAATTAAACACTCCACACTGTACGAAAAGCACACAAATTGGTAGGCGGCACAAGCTTTATGATCATTACGAAAACGCCCGCGACAACAGAACAAAGATATAGAAATTCGTGTGACTTTTTAGCAACCATGACAATTAACGAGCTCATTTGAACATTACAACTGATTTTGACTTTCGTTTTATCTAAGCTAACCGAGTTGGACGCTCCCACGCTATCGTCATTCCGTTTCCTTTCTTGGATGGAAGTTCGAGCGCGATTAGCTGAAATCGCGTTTCGCACCTTTACTCTGCCGAAAAATACGTACACTTATGTCCATGTTGAACTTCGTTCTAAGAAGTAGCGCGCCAACGTAACGCGCTTGTATAACAGATTAACTTCCGGTGCAGCCGGCATGGCGCTTCCGGCGAAGACTGGAAGCGTTGGACGTTAGAGAGACAGAGTGAGACAGAAGATACACACGCGAGATACCATGAGGGACTTTCCTTCGTACTTTCTCCCTCCCTACTTGACTCTCATGTGAGAACTCTTAATCTCCTTAACAGACATTCAAGAACCGAACACACCAGCCACGGAATTACGTGGACGTCGAGGCAATTGGAAACGTTGCATAAAAACGCTGTTACGAAGACGGAGGCGTGGCCTGATATTCGAGGAGAAATATTCGCTCTCTCTCTCTCTCTCTCTCTCTCTCTCTCTATATATATATATATATATATATACATGTGTATATATATCTATTTCTTTCTCTGACTCTTACAATCGTAAAATTGAACAGAAATCAAGTATAAATTCAGCCTGATAGCACGGCCGCCTTGATACATTATCGTTGCGTGACGTAACAATAATCGTCATTAAAATTCACCTATCAGAGACTGCGAAAGGTGAGCTTCCGAAAGAAATGTAAGATACTGATTTTTAAAAAAGTTTCCTTTCTCGGTCAAATTAATGCAGTGATTAATATTTTTCTGGACTAGAGTCCGTCGGACACTTACATTCAGTTGAAATGGAGGCTTTCGAATATTCCCGGTGTCAACGGACGGGGTGAACCTTTTTTGAAAATTTTTTTTTCCTTACTCAGTGTCTATCTATGACGTCCGAGTCTCGTGGATGATTAACGCGTTTAGCGAAAGAGACGAGAACAGGATGAAGGCTTTGATAACAGTTTCCTCGGTCTCCGTATCAGAAATTTAAAGGAGGGGTTATATTGTATTGAACTGTGGTACTGTCTTCCAGAGACCCAGTCACCTTACCCACCCAGGAACCTAATTCACCAAACTGATGCTTTGCACGAGGGCTGTGGAAGTCGAGTATAAAAAAATCAATATCAAAATGCCACATGATATACGAAACACGAGCAGCGACCCACATGCGTATCGAGCACGTATATACATACTTTCCTTCAGGCAGGGAACGCACGTGCGCCTGGGATTACAATCATACGAGAAAGGCACACGACACACAACTGGTGTCTACTCATCGTACGTTGACTATCGTGATACTGTCGGTCGCATGAGCATTAACTCACGCGTTTGCTCATCTCTATATGAGCATACTCATTTGCCGAAACGAGTCTCTCCTAACCGGCTTACCAAGCGCTTTTCATTTAATCAAATTACATCGTTAACGTCCCTCTGCAGGAGGATCTCTTTGTTATTTTACCTTACTTTTTTTTCTTTAATATTTCATTTACCTCTAGCTACACTTATTAGCCTTCAACTTCCTGTACAGTGTCTTACCAATGTTCAGACTATAGCTAAGAGTCAAAGGTAACGACACCTATGAGAAAATGGAGACGTTAATGGACGTCATAGATGCGAAGTCGAGGTAGTGACGTCACGATGTCAGTTATCATGACGTATTATTTGTGAAAACGGGTAGGAAGAGACTGGATAGTTTGTTCAGAGTAACAAAGCAGAATAGGAAGCGACAATAAAGGAGTCGGTCATGCTCAGGGAAGAGTCACGTGGTTTTCCTTTTATTTTTCTCTCTCTAGTTTCTCTGGCTTTTTTTTTTTATTTGAGAGTTTATGTCTGGGGTTTTTCGCTAGAGAGGATGAGGACAGGTCTGCTTGGTATTCAGCGACATTGGTCTCTGCGTCGTCTCGCGAGTCATCTAGGCGCATTTCTCCTAGGCAAACCTCTCTCGATCGACGATTCCTCTTATGTAAGGTTGGCTGGGTATTCCGAAAAAAAAAAGAACTTCGAGAAAGTAACTAAATACTTGTTTGCTGACACGGGACACAGGGTTACGCGAGCATTGTGTACATATACTGTACTTACGCCATTGTCCTATTACTTGGCTGATACTTGCGAACCGGCATTGAATATTCCGAATGGTTTGCATTGTCTTTCAAATCTACATATTTCTTAGGGAAACCATCGTAGATCCTTTGTCTTGTGATATTCATGCCTTATTAGTGCTCTTCTTGTAGAGCACTTTTTTTGGTCATGAAACAATAGCAAGTAACCGCAAGGAAATTGTTTTGGCCTCGGTTTATAGTCTTGGGCTGATTGTTGTTTATTCCTTCGCTTTTAGATATTAAACAAGTGACTAGTCAGACTTGACTTTATTGGTTTGTTATCGTAATATCGTGACGCTATATCGACCTCGCTATGGCACGTTTAAGATTTTTTTTTTTTTTCTATTGTAATGTTTTATGATATTAAACCAACACGTTCTGACGACTGCGGACGTCTCCCTGCCTATTTTATCATGCTCGATATTAATAGAACACCGAGTAGATATATTCTATCGCTAAATACCAGATATCTATAAGCCATTCACGATAAGCGTCGGGCTGCTGTATGCCTGCTTCTTGTTGCTGGTTTATCTTTTGGAGGAGGAACACGTGTCTTTCTAGGTTCTCGAAGTAGTCGTAGATATGTTTTGCTGCTCTCTACCCCATTACACGAATTTATTTCTTTTCTTTTTGGAAAATTAACGCAAAGCAATCTGTACGTGTTATTTGTTAGAGAAAAAGATTTTTTTTTTATAATAATTGATAAATTCATTGGATCATGTCGATGTTGGTCTGATTTGATTAAAGTAAATTTTTGAATACTCGTACATTTGCGACTTGGTAACTGTTTCACAAGAATTGCATGCGTGTGCCGAAATAACTTGACGTTTTCTGGAACCGTACAGAAATACCAGGTTAAACTCACAAACGTTAAGTAAGAAAATATCAATATGCGCCATATGCAAAATTTCATGGAAATCGATCTTTTTGCTTATTTATAAGATACATTGCACTTGTGGATTCAATAAACGTTTTGGAGCTTCTGATCAGGAGTGACATATGACAGTTGTTTATAAACATTGTTTTTACTCTTGTATTACAGAAACATCAAGATGACGAGTATAGTGGCAGATCTGGTGCACGGTTACAGGGATCTCATGGACAATAAGTCTGGTGAGTTTGAAGAAAAAATTTGTTTGTAAACAAAAATTATTTTTTTCAATCATTCATCTTCATTCTAGACTCGTATTGCGAAATTATCCTATATCCTCAGGGTCATCACGGCCATCTTCTTGTATAGGAATCTTTTTTTGATTTGCACGCCTCCTACACGTACCACCTTATGAAATCGTCATCGCCTTCGCTTTCCTATACTGACCATAATCCACAGGAACACTTTCGAAATGGAATACGTGTCGCATCCGCACCGTACGACAATACATTTTTACATGTTATATCAATAGAACGTTACGCCAGCGATGTACCACGAGCTGTGACGTATGATGAAGGTTGTACCAGGTTCCGAAACAGAGATGCAAAGTACAATGGTTAATCAGATTAAAATTTATAGGTTAATTCGACTAATGCCTTGGGTCACTGTGGCAATAAGTGAAATTATCGGAATACTTATACGTATTGTAACCAACCCGGGACCACGTTCACGCGAAAGTTTGGAAAGATTCCTACAGACTACCGAAGGACGTATCTGCGTCATGGGTACCTGGTAAAATTTTGCGAGAGTAGTACAGGAGCGAGGTATTCTTGAGAAGAGGAAAAGAGAAATAAAAGATTACGTAAGGCCACGTACACATGATCCAAAGAAAGTGGATCAGGAGAAGTTTTCATTAGGATGCCGTCTAAGCCTATGCACCGGGTACACGCCACGGTCGATTTTTTCTTTTAAAAAAGAGTTCATCCTGGCCGCTACTCGCACCGTTGGCTTAGGCCGAGTTCATTTTAGTCGATTGGATACCTCGGTCAGCCGGAGCCAATATCGATCCTCGATCAATGGCTTAACCCGTGACTGCCTTTTGTGCAATCGTCTCGACGACGACGATGACGAGGATGACGTCCTCGATATCATCGTTCCCATTGGCAATGCGAAGGAAGTTCCTGGGAGAATCCGTAAGGTATGCGCGCGAACCGGCATTGCGTGCTGTAACGGGTGTTGCTTATTTAGCCGCTTTCACCGAACTTTGAGTGCCGAGTGAAAATTCGTTTCGCTCGATGTACTCCTGAAGACGAGGTGTACACAGAGTCAGTCGGATAGGTTAGGTCGCGGGTAATGCTTATCTATAATTACAAGGAATTTCTGTACGAAGGTTATTTCTTGTAGGTATTATTAGGAAAAGAGAAAAAATGTCTTAAGACGACTTCTCATGTAACGCGATGTGCGTCAAGGATTCATGGAAATCAGCGAAAGAGGCTTTCTGTTGCTCGTCCAATGATATGAAAGGCAATGATAGTTAAACGGCCGGCTCCGACTCTCAGGAAGGAACTTTTGGTTACCGAGCATTCGAGCGTTCCAGCTATTCCAGCAAATTGCTCGGCACGGAGTCAGCATCGTTGCGCCATCGAAGAAATTTCGCTTGTTCCCGACGTATAAACGACTTCGGCCGACGCGACGTCGTGACGTTTTCGGAACGGTGCTCGTGTCTCGAGAATATATTGATTAAATAGTACGTTGAATACGTTTGCGTTTTTGTAATCGGTATGAGTCAATCAAAAACCATTGCAAATGCCTGGTCGAGCAGTTGCGGCCATTTTGAATTTTTAATCATAAGCTTCAGCAGCGCCGCGCTGCACTGCGGAAGAGATTTAAAAAGAGCGCAGATCATCATTATGTATAAAATAGATCCGTACCAGACAGCAATTCCGACGTCTGTGTTCACAATAAGTTACACGTCATCGTCAAAATGTGTCTGCGATAAGGCGGCAAAAAAAAAGTAACAGGCTCATGAAAATAGTTCAGTGTGTTATCACGGTAACAAATATTCAACGATGATGAATTGGGTCAGCTGATTCATGACTTGTGTTATAAATTTTTTTTTTTGTGATAATTAATCCTTATCGCAAGTTCAACGCTTGTGTCGCTTGATTGACTTCTTGGGATATTGAACCATTCCGTGATAGCAGATTAGAAAAATTTTATAAAGTTATTAGTTGTCCGAGATACTGTTATACTTTACTCCGTCGGGCCGTTATCAGTGGCGTGCGATTATCTCTTAGAATTAGTTCGATGTCTTAAAATTCTATGCTTTTCTCTGCGCTAATCATTAGATTGGAAATATTCGGGACGATTTACCTGCTCGCAGCGAATTTCATTTTTCTAAGACTCTGTGACCTGGAACGACGTCACTGGGTAAAACATTCATAAAGCATTCTGATATAGGGAAGAAAAACCTTGTTTATAATTTATCGGGACATGAAAACTTGATGTTCCCTTTTGTCATATAAACGGTAGACTGTCGTTATCTACGTATTTATTACGTAGAAATAATTTCTGAAAATCATACTTTTCAAGTTTCTCAAATTCTACGATGACCTTCACGATCGTTATTCTAATGACATTGGTCATTAGTCATACAGTGACCGCAAGTATAATAAAAATGTAAATGAGACGATGGCACAGTGCAAGCTCATTAATAGTAATTAATGTCAGCGAGGATCTATGTATCTGTGATTTGACGTACATCATTCCAATACTCGTCTTTATAGATCACTATGAAGACGGAATTGACAGAAGCATATATATAGAGCGAGAAGGTTCATTAAATATATTTTATTTAGTACTCGCAGGAAAGTACGTAAAGTGATAGAGAGATGAAGGGATAAGGAATAAGAGTGATATATGAGAAATACGCATAGTGATATATATGATGGATTGCTGCTTTCATAGAAATTTTTCGTAGGCCAGAAGCTTTAAGGACAGTCCACATTGTCGCATTTGCCATTGTTCTATCCTTACCGGGCGCTGCTTCTAATTACTGCATTGTTACCAGGAAATAGGTGGAACGAAGCGAAATGGGGTCTGCACTAGGTTGGATATGCGCAAGGCGTCCCCGACGACACTCATACTCGCTCGACAGCTCCTAATCACTCATAAACTCAAAACTCACAGGAACTGCACAGACCATCTGCGTGGCATCGGTTCGCATGGAAAACCTAGACCCAACCTGACCTCATCCATTTCTATTTCAATAGCTCCGTTCAGGGGTTCCAGGTCGCCGTCGTGCCACCTATCGCTTCCAGCCTCATTCCCGTCTCCATGATCATCGTGATTCCCATCAGCGGGTAGCACCACCTCGTTCGCCTTCCTCGAGACGATACATTTCATAAATATTAACCTGAATTTTGATCCTTCGCTTTTTCCATATTTTTGTTTTGATTTATTAATCCTAAGCGATTCTTTTAATTCTCTAATTTCAAGCAACCAAGTGATTTGTATTTTTATTTTAGATCCCAGGATCAATGATTGGGCGATGATGAGCAGCCCCTTCCCCACTGTAGCGATATGTCTGTCATACGCATACTTCAGCAGGGTTCTGGGACCCAGGTTAATGGAGAACAGAAAGCCATTCGACCTACGTGGGATACTCATCGCCTACAATCTCATTCAGACCCTCTTCTCCACGTGGATCTTCTACGAGGTGAGACTCACTCGTGAGCCCAAAAGGTCCAGGATCCCTACAGTAGCGAAAACAGACACGTGATCCCATAACCAACTCGCAACCTACATATTTAACGGGGTATGGATCGAATTCGGTGCGCGTTTAGCATGTCGCGTGCATACTGTTGTACAGTTATACACGCATGCGACAGTTGCCAGCACGTACGGGTGCAGATATAGAGCGTTCAAGAAGTATGTAACCTATTGTATATAGCGTAACCTAGCTTAAACTATCTTAAAGTAATTGTACGTTATAGTCACTGCGTCTCTTTGCTAAAGTTCTACGTCCCATACGACTGAAGCATTACCAATTTTATATCCGGACACTCGAGACAAGGATTGAACGACAGAAAAAGGTTGATGATGCAGACACGTATCCTGCCGGCCATCTTCAATGGTTAAGATGCAAAAGATTCCTCGCGCGTTACTCTATAGTATTATTAATCAATGTTATACAGGTATCCTGTATCTGTGTCATCAATGAAATCACGTGCAGCGACACTTTAAATTCAACCTCCTGCCAGACTTTAGGTAATCTCATTTGTCGTCCCTAAGGACGTGTGCGCGATCTTCCTAGATTACATGCTTCATGCTTCATCAGTTAATCAACTGTTTAACTTGTTAGCTGGTGAGCCAGTTCCTTGGTTAGTCAGCTGCTTAGTAACTGGTCAGGTTCACGCCGGTGTAAATGAGTTGCTTTCCTTGGATCCGACGATAGAGAAGGTGAACGTGCACGACGAGGAGGACGAGGACGTGTGATCAAGTCTGTGGAAGAGGCTATTCGAAGTGGCACCCACTTCTCGAAGTCTTTCTCGAATGTCTCTTACCTGGTCAATGCACGTAGATCGATCCGGATATCCGTTGAGCCTTCTTGAGATCTTGACGGCAGCTCGTTCACAGCTCGCTACTTCATCTTCACGAGTAAATAGGCTTCAGGATGTAAAATTTAACCGTGAAGAATGTTACCGTAAATCATATAATCTCGATATGTAATTCAGACTGTTTACTTTAATTAGCTCTGAGCATCGATTGTATCTGTCTTGTGATCTTTTATTGACGTGGACATGGAATAGAAAATCTCATGGCGGTGCAGCATTGCGAATAGTCGTAAAGTGTAAATCGGCCTTGACACGTAACTCGCTTCGTTAGATTTATACTGCGCCCTTGTTGGGACTCGCGCAAGTAAAATACATTTGTCCATCAGGATTTCGTTGGATTTATGAAACTAAGTTCGACGCGCCTGTGCAACTAGAATTGTCCCGGCTTTTGCGTTTAGATTTCTCAATGTTATTCGTTACACTCGTTCGCACGTTCTTGTTCTACGGTCTGACATATGTATGTTATACGACGTTTTACGAAAATATGCAATTACGTCGCTATGCCATTAATATGTAAATCAGAGAATATTTTATATTCACTCAAACGTCGGACATATGATTGCAAGCATTATCGTTGACGCCATCCCTATGCTGAAGACGCTAAAAGAAAGTGACTAAATTTGATTAATTAATAGCAATCGTAATGGCTCTTGCACAGTAAACATATTTGTAAGTGATATGTATTGACATGAGGTAGATAAATAATATGACTTAGCATAAGTCATTGCGATTCACGCTTAAAGTTTTATGCGAATTCTTACAAATAATACTTAAATACGGATATTGCGTCTGTTTTTATATTTTTACTACAACTGTAAACGTCATTGGCGAAATCCATTAGATTAGAAGATTTTACAAGTCTCGTGTAGTCTGCGCTATTAAAATATTATTTGAAAGTCGAACAGCTATTTAAAGTCATGAAGAATCGAACGTTGTACTCTGAGGATGGACAAATAGTTGCTTGTCACGTATTTTGAAACTTTTTTTTTTTTTTGGAATCACAGTATCCTGCGGCAATAATGTGATCAAATTCGACAATTTTAAACTAACTGCTGATGCATAATTCATTGTAATTTATTTATAAAGACTTTTTTTTGTATTTTTCAGTACCTGATGAGCGGATGGGCGAGGGGCTACAGTTTCCGGTGTCAGCCAGTCGATTACTCTAACAACCCTATGGCACTGAGAATGGCTAACACATGCTGGTGGTATTATTTCAGCAAATTTACCGAATTCTTTGACACGGTGAGAAAATATTTTGTGCAAACTATAAATTTGTTTCGTGTTAGCATTTACCGTTCGAGATGTCTGCGAGAGGCTATGAAATTTCGAATATTTTTAAAGACGGTCACGTGGTATCCTCTCTCTACTCGGCTTGACGACCCCGATTAATCGTCGGTCAATCGTGTTGCACGAAGAACTCTTTTAAACGAGATTATTAGACACCAGACAGAAATCTTATAATGGGAAACGAGTTTCTTGTATTTTTCCTCTACTCGATATCGCACGATGGTTTTCATTTACACATTGCACATCGCGGAAACAACTGCCAAGGATACCCGTCTACATTTACATTGACGCTCGCGTAATATTGAAATAGCGTACCGATAATCGTCGCAAAGGACAAAAAAGTCAATGGAAGTGGATCATGTGCTAAATTGCTACGGAATAATCATAGACACCTGAATGTGTGACGGATGAACTTTTGACCTGGAAATTGTTCTGACGCGACACGGACTCTTCTGTGCTCTGGTCAAAGCTACGTAGTTGGTTAGCGCAACTAATAATCTAGCTTCAGCCAAGTGCTCTCAAGGTTTTGCTTCTTGACCCATAATTGACTCTTGTACCGATTACGTACTTTGATCGTGAAGAGGTATAGGGTATAAAATAGAAAAGGAGGTATAACAGTCAACATTGATGTAGTGCTTTTTTTAATTAGCAGTATGTAGCAATTATTGATTGTTTAGTTAGTGTGGGGAGGGTGGTGGGGGCTGAAGAAAAGAGAAACTTAATGGTACCCTAATTGGCTATATTTAAATTTCAGCTCTTCTTCATTCTGAGAAAGAAGAACCAGCACGTGTCGACCCTCCACGTAATTCATCACGGTGTAATGCCGTTCTCCGTGTGGATGGGTATGAAGTTTGCACCGGGTGGACACAGCACCTTCTTCGCCTTGCTGAACACCTTCGTGCACATCATCATGTACTTTTATTATATGGTAGCAGCGATGGGACCAGAATACCAGAAGTACATCTGGTGGAAGAAGTACTTGACCACATTGCAAATGGTGAGGGATCCGAAGTGATTTAAAAAATATATTTGTCTTTGGCTATTTATATTAAATAATGACGATTAAACTTGGTCATTTCAGGTGCAATTCGTTCTCATCATGACCCACCAGTTCCAGTTGCTCTTCACTGAATGTGACTACCCACGTAGCTTCATGATCTGGATCGGTCTTCACGGTGTTCTCTTCCTCGGTTTGTTCTCCGACTTCTACAAGACGAAGTACAGTTCAAAGTCTGGCAGGGGTTCGAGGAAACATGGCGGCAAGGACGAGGAGGATACCGGTAACACAGGTGCCTGCATGCCCGTCCTAGAGGAGCCAAGGCAGAACGGAGTGTCTTCCTACGCGACGATTTACAACAAGGAGTACAACAGCTGTTACAGCAACGGCACGAACAACGGTTACGTCGCGAATAACAATACGGAGAAGAAGCTTGCCTAAGGCCCGCTCTCTTTTTGCCGACGAGGCGACCTCTTATTGTCGCGTCTCAGTGCCACCCCCTCCCGCCCCTACTCCGCGCCAACGTCTGCGCCAAAAATCGCGCGAACGTCGACACAAATCCACTTCATTTCGCATCACCGATTTGCGTTCACCGCTTGCGTCTGGCTTGTTCCTGGCGTCGTGGCGCCTGCGAAGATGACGATAAGCATCCAGACGCTACTTCGTTCTCTCTGCTCGTGATCACCGGCTCGATCCGCAGGATCTCCCGGACCGACGTATGGACGAATCGTCTTTATATTTTCACCGGGGCCGCCCTTGGCTATCTTCGGTGGAGGTCTTCAGGAGGACTTGATAGTAATCTGCGCGAACATCCGATAACGCGTACATTCGCACATACCACAAAGAGACCCTGACTCCTTCCGAGCATCTCGACCGATGGCACGTGGTGCACAGACGTACTCCCGGCGCCGAGATACGTCCTGACTCCTGGCTTCTGCCTCTCGGCTCACGGTCCTTGCCATGGTTATTGGCTCTGACGCTTTGTCAACGACGTCGTGGACTTCACTAGAGTCGAATCCTCCCATTGCCCCGATTGTGTTCAAAGCTTTGGTGTTCGTCATAGAGATAAGGGTCGTTTTCTGTCAGGGTGGATGGCTCAGTGGGTGGTGCGATCGCAAAGATGCATATTTAAACCTTGTGTTTTCGTTACGTCTTTTTACTTTTTAATGTATCTTTTCTTTCTTTTTTTTTTTTAATTATTTTAATCCTTTTAACTTCAAAGCCGATTCGAAGACGTCAAGAGAATTATCAGTCTGATCTGATTCTTCTCGTTAGCCTTCATGTCGCTTAAACGTCATTGTTAGCATCCTTAATCGTCATTGTAATTCGATCATATACAAAAATCATGTGAATCTTATACCGTATTCGCATAACACGTCCACGCACGGACAAATAGACGCACCTACCTGGAGGATGGCGATTAATTCCTACTCGCCATCCTCCTTTTCGCTTCCTTTTGGAAGGATTCCCCCTTTTTTCTCTCAAGCAGTTATTATCACAAGGCCAAATGGAATTAGTTGTTGTTGAAACGAAACGCCTTATTCATTCGGAGCCTTTTTTCCTCCTTTTTTTTTGCTTTCTACCAAGACCAATGTCAAAAGTTTGTCTGGGTCTGAAGTTCACTATCAAAATTCGTTGTAACGCGTCGATCTTTAGCAGCGCTAACGGGGAGGACCTTTTTCTATAAATCTTTTGTACGACAAAACGAGAAAATAACCGAGTCCTTTTGCTCGGGGGTTTTCGTCTACTCTATTTGGCCCAAAGTGGTTCGACCCGGAGCCGACAGATGAACGCAACTTGTAATCACGTAGGACTTTTTTAACGAAATTTTCGAGCGACTGAACAAAAGACGAATCAATAATCCGCGCGATAACATCATTGTTAAATACGAATTTGTTTGTGGAGTGTCTAATCGGACAGCCATTAGGAAGGAGCGGGTTTAGATTCGAAAGAAAACAAAAACCATTAGATAAATTTTGGGTAACCACGAATCGTTGGTAGAACGCGCATGGGCACAGACAATGGACAAAGTGTGTGAGAAAGCTGCTGTTATTAAAACAAAATGGATTCCTTGCCACTGTCTCATGTTTCATTATCAACGATTCCGGTGGCTCAGCACGAGATTAATTACTTAGCCTCGAACTCGTGTACAAAGTATAAAGCCCAATCGAACCACCCCCTCGAGTTTAGTTAATTAAGGCTTTTGTTATTAATTTTCTACTAGGTAGGAATGTATGTAATGAAATTGTTGTTTTCATCGAACACTGAGCAAACTTCTTTATTCTCGTTGTAGTTTTATTAAAGGTCTCTCTCCTTGCTAGGAGAGTCAAGTCAGGTGAGGTGAATCGGAATCGAAATGAAAAATTGTACCGAGAGAAGTCATTCTTCGCATGTCACGCTTAACACGATATATTCTCTAATCGTTCTCTAAACTTCTTCATCAGTCATTCTTTGTTATCGCTAATTATCAACGTCACGCTCATTCTCTCTCGGTTATATTTTCATGTTACTTATTCGTTCACGTCCTTTGAACGCTAATTTTTCCTTGATTCGCTATAAAAAAAAAAAGTGTTCGATGGACGCTGGTGAAAATGGTGATGGTAGTTACGGTGGTAGCTGCTAAATAGTCAAAGTGTGTGATGGTGGTGGTGATAATGACTATGCCGATTTATGTATCAGCCGATGGGACGGTTATTTCTTATAATTAACCACGAAAACCAATTTATTTCTCCTAGAATGATTTGATCGGGAAATTTATTTATCGAATATCTTAATCAGCGCGGTGGATATAAAACATTTATTTTTATTTTAATCTTCTTTTTTTTTTCATCTGTATGCATATTCATAGAGACACAGTGTCATCGATGGAGGCACATTCCGTTATGGGACCAATGATAGTCCTGCTTTGTATCACGTTAGTCAATTGAAATTATGCATTGTTTTCATAAAAGTGATCGATTCGTGTCCAGTCACACTGATTGACAATAAAAGTAGAATGAGTCGTTCAATCAGATTCCTAAATTGATCGATTGAAATTCAAAATTAATGGGAATCGTATACAGGCTTCTAGAAGGAAATTAATTTCTGGATCACTGATTCGCGAGGAACCCATGACCTGTGCTAATTCAATTTTTGGCATTAACATCTAACAATTAATAATTCAATATAGCCGACCCATCTAGCCACCCAGCAGCCAGCCACCTCATTCCCTCTTAGATAGTCGATGCCTCTTTGTATATAATGATTATGATGAATAATTATTGCTATTATACTAGAAAAACAGCGAGACAAACAAAGGACAAGATTTTGAGTGAAATTGAAGAAGCGACTTATGAAGTTAAAGGAGAATTTAAAAAAAAAGTGAAAACACGCATCGTCATGTACCTAATGTTAAACTCTGTAATAATTATTAATTCTCATTATATTTTTGTACATAATTGGGGAGAATTACACCGAAAAAAAAAGAAATAAAAAAATCTGTGAGAAAATTTCTTTGCCGCAACATCATTATTCTTCACTCTTAAAATATGTTTTTTTTTTCTTATTACTCCTTATCGTGACGTCATTTCTGATCAAATATCTCGAATCCTCACTAAGAGCCGTGTTTTATAATTTTTTTAATTTTCAAACAAACATATATTCTCTTGCAATGTCACACGTAACTGATACCCATCACCCCGAGTATCGATTCTCAACTTTTCTTGATCATCACCGAGTATTGGTCACTGACGTAATGTACAAAGGTCCAAACGGCTCTTGGCAATAATTTTCTACAAAATAAAACTTCTTGAAATCCTGTTAACCAATTGCGCATAGAAAATACGCATTATCGCCATATACGAACTGTTATGCGTCATCATTTTGAATTTCACTCGCAAAATATATTCCAAGTAGCAAACAATTCAGTCGAGTAATAATGACGATATCTTACGAAGGTAAAAAGTGATCTTGCTTATCGACTAATGAATGACAATCGAATTGACTTCATTCTTCTGGTAACAGCTAACGGCGTTTTCGACAAGTCGAAATTTCTTGAAAATTCTTCAAACGCTGCACCACGAGTGTCAACAGGATGTACTCGGTTGGTAAGTCCGAGCCTAGTCTGGTGTAATTTTGATGTACATAGAAAATTTGAATTAAACAGAATTTTCATTATCATTTAATAATCCTGCCAATCGAAGACACACAATATATTATACCTTATATCCAATCCTGCAATAAATCAGGTAAATAAACAACGCTATTATATTTTTGCTGGTCATCAGAGATAAATAAACATTACAGAATTCACAATTGGCGACTATTGACCATCGTGATTGTGTGATTCTTGAATTATGAAATTCTAGGAAACAATTCATGATAATACTATCAATCATTACGTTCACGTAGATCATACGAGAATTTCGTCTGCAATGTAGTATCTTGAATACGCTACAGTACCACGCGCATTACAGGTTAAGTACGTAACAGATATACATAGCTACGTGGTCATACGAAGACAGGGGGGGGGGTCTAAGGTCCAAAATACAGATTACTGAAGAACGAATCATCATTCGAGTGCTTTGCAGGTGTTTACTTTAGAAGAAAAAAAAAACAGATATCAGTACCGTTTTATCAGAGAATCTAAGACGTATAGAAAAACACATATCGCCTTGTTTATCGTTAAAATAAAATAATTAAAGTCACCTAGACACAGAAAAGGGAAATTCGATAAGGCGGCAAATTTTCAAAGTGACATAATAAACATCTTGGTCGTGAAATAGAATATTGTATGACAAGGGATGAAACATGACGTTCTTAGACTATAGAGTGAAGTTGGCTGCGAGAGTAAACGAAACCTGAAATAACTCGAAGTCTCAAGTCGTATATAATCCCGTGTCAGACACTATTTTTTTTATGATTATCTGCATTGTAACCAAATTTCAGTGTTAGCAGTCAGTCAGAAACAAGTCAATGCTAATGGTGGGGGGGAACTATTGGCGTACGCGTAAATTGTGACGATTGCACGGTTAGAACTGTCACTTATGAAAATCCAGTAAGCAAACTGAAGTAACTAACAAAGAAATTGCGAAAGTAATAGGGTTGAAGTAAACATTGAATTTAACTTACAGCACAGGGGCGAGAGGGATTTGCAGCACACACTAGGAAAGAAACACAATTGTTTTTGCCGGCTAATTTGAACCATTCGTAATTCATTATAATAGCTCCTTTCGACTGGCTGTAGAGACACTGAAACTTGAAGTTTGTCTGGGGCTGTCATGGAAAATAATATCAATTGTGACTAAAGCAAAAGGTAAATTCTAAAATTATTTTTTAAACGCCGTTTAAAAAAGCTGCTTCGGTCGTGTCAGACGTTCTGATGACGAGTTTTCGGGCGATCCCTTTTATCATGGCGTATCGATGTAATACATTGATAAAATATAAGCAAAGACGTAAGCTCAAGTAAAATTCAGATTATCAAGATTATATATATATATATATATATATATATAGCATCAGATATATCCAAACTGTATCAATTTTCACAGTACCGCCTTTATAGGCATAAGCTTGATTGGGAAAGTCTGTTGTCAAAATATTTACCTTCGTCGCTTTCAGAATAGTCGGATGAATTCTCTATCGAAAATCAACCTCAATCGCTCGAGAGGAATATATTATAATTTTTTTTCAAAGTAGCACAAGTGTTTTATCTAATCACGAGTCTGAAACATCCAATCGAATAATTCACTGAACAGTCTCGATACGTACGCTATTCAGTATCATCTGATTTCGTATTAAATCAGTTAACTAACCTTTCAAGTCAAAGTCTTTCCATTTGATACTTCACAGACTTTGATTCACGTATATAATTTCTCCATCGCAAGTCTTATTAAAGTTACGCATCTCTTTGGCTCACATTGAGACCTTATATTAAAGTGTCACACATTTTTAAGGTACAATCCCTCGTCGAACGGACTAGTCGTATAAAGGGAATAACTCAGACACAGCCAGAACCCTCATTGGTCAGAATCGGTGATCATGTGACCATTCTGACGAATAAGCTTTTCGCGATGACCAAATCTGACCAATGAGAAGTCTGGCTTTCCAAACGATACGTCATATACGACTAGTCTATTTAACGTGAAAACGTGCATACCTTTAACGGTGACTTTTAGACTCTCGAGTCAAGTGAAATATTAGTGAACAATAATAAAAAAAATTGCAACAAGTGAAAATTAGGTATTACCCAAAATCTATTGGAAATCGACTACCGTCAAAGGTATCTGAACTAAAAAATTTTCAAGGAGAACCAAACGCCGGACACCGGGTTAAAAAAAATGAATAATAATAATTCAACAAGACAGAAGAGGTTAAATGACGTAACAAGACCAAAGTGAAGATTGAATATCGCAGAACGAAGAAAAGTTTTCCGTACGTATAGCAACTGTGGTACGTCTGTTTACTCTTGACACGACTAACTCGCTGCTCTCTGTGTTTACTTACCTTCGGTCTCGTCTCGGCGAACGATAACTACCGTTCACATACCCAGTCAAGCGATCGTCCTACAATGAGCGTCAATCGAGCAGAATGAATTAGAAATTTTGGAATAACAATTAAGCAGCCACTTAAGCGTCTAGAAATTTTTTGTTTGACAATTCAAAATGATTGTTTCTATTTATATCCTTAGACACGTATGTCCTCTTAATATTTTGCCATCTTGTATCATTAATTAAAAGAATATATATAAATTTCCCAAAACGAACCTCACGATCATTCATTCCATTTTCCATAACCTCAAAAGATATACCACTGTCCGAAGACATAATTTCCAAACGGTTGATTCAAATTGTTCCCGCCCTCGCAACTGTATGGGGAACAAAATCGAGCACATGACGCATTGTGTTACGCAACTCTGTCGTAACTAACTGGGTTGGCGTTTCCAGTGCTGTGCGACGCGCGCGCGTTCACAGTTGAGCCGTGCAGGGAAATAGAATAGCATAGATACCCGGTCTATCTAGAGAGACACCTACCGACAAGAGACAGGGTAAGAGAGTGTGACGGGGAGGGAGGGAGGGGGGGGGGAGGAAGATTTGAGGTAGAGAATGAGGACACGGGGGCGATAAGGGGGTTAGTGTGGGATGATTTGAAGAGGCGACAGAGGCAGAGATAGAGAGTAGAGACCAAAGAAATAGAATAGGGTGGCAGCACGGCGAACGAAGTCGCGGGACACTCTGCGTCGAGTAGAACAAAGACCCGGTCGTGCAATGTACTACTGAACCACGTGCTTGCCTCGATGAAACGGAACCGGCATCAAAGAGGGATACGTAAGATCAGTGCCAAGTAAAAACACGTATGCCAAAATCCGTAGCTTCGCCCGTTACTAGATATTTTTAACTCGAAGACAGGTATGTTACCTGTCGGAAAACATTAACCGGCGTGCGGAATAACGATAGCTACGGTTTAAGATAGACGTATACAAGGTTATTCAGCGCAAACGCACAACCTGAATGTGGCTTTGCCATAGGACTCAAATGGGCGCGCTAACTTCAGATGGTGCGTTTCTACTGAATAATCATATATATGTATAATTTAGGTGCTACTGTGCAAGTTGTGTATTGGCTGAGAGTTGATTGGAGGGCCCAGTGTATATGAGGCAGATGAAAAAACACGTGACATGGATTAATGTATTTGCTTGATGTTAAGGGATACAGTGAGTACAGTGTATGTAGACTCGTGAACCTTTTTAGTTTCCCTATTTTTGTTCTTTTTCTCTCTATCTCTCTGCCAGTGAACTTGCCGTCGGTCAGTGACATTAACGAGGATTGTTTTACATGCTGAATTTTTCCGGGCAGGAGCAACAGGTGAATCCTTCGTTCTACGGGTAAGTCTTCCAAATCTGCTGATCGAATACGAACGTGTGTTTATATATGTTTATATATTGTAATTGAGTGTATATATGAATCTAGAAACTTATGCAAGCCCAGGCTCGGTTTGTTTGTAGCACCACGTGACATTATTGGTCATTGATTATCCTTTAATTTTATGGACGTCTTCTTTGCTTTATTATTTGATTTGTTTCATACTCATATGTCGTTTATCCTTTTGTAGGTAGGTATTTGCATGTGTTTGTTTTGTCTGTCCAGCTGTTTCTAAATCTTATTCTGGCCATTTGCATGTCCCCCTCGTTAGTGCTAATCGCACCGGTTGCGCTAGTACTGGCTTCTACGGCTGCAGGCTTCCTTTTAATGTCGTTGACGCGTATGCTTTACCAGTTGCCATTCGACAGGGGCAATTTTTATTACGTACATTTGTTTTTCGTTCTCACTGTAATCGAAACACGTTCATAACTTTAATATGAATTTTCATCAAATACTTAACAAGGGTTAAGTGTAGTGTGTCAAAGATGTGTGAATTTTTTTTTACTTTTGAATCTCGTTCCTTAATTTACATCACATTGTTCATATGTACTACATCATTGGCGATATTTTTTTTTTTTTTTTTTTTTTTTTTTTTTTTTTTTTAATAGAATCAAATACCTCGCTCTATGTATAATGCATATTTTCGTGACTTCCAGTGCTCTTTATATTTCCATAATATTACGTGACATCCGTACCGACTGACTTTGAGATATCATTTTGCGTATTGCTTCCGTGACGTAAAATCTTGAGTTAATCGCTTTTTTTTTTTGGTGAAAAGTGGAATAAATATGATTGGTATAACGTGCGTGATCCATAGGTACACAAGAGTGACGTATCGTCGCGAAAGCATCTACTCGGCATTAAGCAGTAAACGGCAAACGTCCCCACTCATGCATTAGTTAATGTACAGCAGAATTGATGGAGAGTGTAAAAGTGTTAACGATATTTACGTATGCAAAAAATGCAAAAAAAATATTACACTCGAACTTTACTCGAAAGCAGCAAAATTTCATCTTTTATATAAATACAAATAAATTTCTTTCCATTAAATAAATAGTTTGTCGATTCACTACATATTGTATACTTAAAATGAAGTTCAAAATTATGAAACCGAAAAAACATGAAAAGCAGAATGGCATTCACCCTCGAGCGCATTTATATTTATTACAGTACAATGGCCAAAAAATTGTACAGTCGACTTCTCGCTGTAAACGCACTTCGTATAGTCGCATTTCCACTTAGCTGTCTTTCTAAACCCTCGCATCAGGAGGAGAAGGTTTCTCCCACTCTTCTGCGACTTTCAGCACACGCGATAAAACACGACATGCGTGAACTCAGCTCGTGCCGATTAACCTAGTAGCGCCGATCGACCGAGACGCCACTCTGATATGGACGTGGTGGCGGATCTTCGTACTATCGCCATCTCTCTCGATGGCTATCGCCTCTCGAGACCCCAGGTGCACGATTATACAGAGAGTCAACTGTATTTATAATTCGAATAGATCATGAAGTGTCACGTTGTCGCACGAATATATTTCGCAGGTCAAAAGTGCGGTCAACGACTTACCTTTATGATATGTAATTTAATGATGGCGATGTAATAATTTCTTTCGATTCAAACTTCGCCAGACTCTCGCGGGAGCGACGCGCATGCGCAGTGACGCTAGTTTCGAACGTCGACCCGTAGGTATAAACCTAGAGCGTTTAAGAAGAATTACGTGTAAAGTTTTTAATGAAATAACTCGGTCAGTTCGCAAGCAAATCCTGGACTCGATGTCATGTATCGGTTTCTTATTTTCTCGAAAAATCGCGGGTCTTCCGACGTTTACGTGCGCGTATTTATCAGTTTGAATACGGTTAGAGGAAACAGAGAATACAATATGGCGGAGAAAGAAGTGTAGATACGTTGTTTGAAGACGATCGGCACTGCTTCAAAGTTGGATATTAGTTGTTTCTTTTCTCTCTCTCTCTCTCTCCCTCTCTTTGACAGTGTGTATACGAAGTGCTTCTGTATGCCGATCAGGTATAGCTGCAAACATTTCTCCATAGTGAGACCTTCATCGTTTATGGGCTCGCGCATCTTCAAGCTCGAGCGACTCTCGAGTTTTGTTTGTTGCGCGAGTCGCGTGCTCTGGGACGTCTTTCCGAGCATAGAAACGAGCCTAAAGATGAGAATACGATCGACGAGTAACCCGACGACGATTAACCTAAGTTATTCGGATATGTCTCTTTTTCTTTCAGTGGTGAGTTTATAACCGATGAATATTAAGGAAGTCGTCTTAACGAGATACATAAAATCAGGGGCTCCTCGCACCTTGGACTTGTCCATTCTCGAACGTCCTCGAAATTTAAGTATCGCTCGCTTGCTCGGGCTGCGATGAAATCTTAGGAGGAAAATTCCAAATGTACAGAAGAATGCAAAAACATTTAAGTATGTATTTGTTGTCGCAAAAGCATTGAATATCTCGAAATCGTCATGTCAGCATTGGCATTATTTCGAAGGTCTTAATTACGTATTCCTATAATTTCGATAATAAAGTCATAATCGTAATAAAATTCAAATATTATTCTTTCATTATTTTTAAATTCCATCGATTGAAATATTTTGTTGATAACAAAATTGCCATGAAAATTTGATTCCCGGACGAACGTTCCGAATTCTTATTCACAAAACTCCGTGTTACTTATATATATATATATACGCATATATATGCAAACGTCAACCTTTCTTGTGCGAGTCCAATTTTGCGCAAGAACCTACATCACTGAGCAGCAAACGTTGAAATAATTTACGCAATAGTCACTACGTCGCGTCCTTGCCACTTTCAGTCGCATTAAAAACAAGAGAAAAGATGCCGACGTCGACGTCCCGTATACCTATATCGAGGTTTAGTAAAAGTAAATCCAGTCTACCGTCTGGAAAGAAATGGACGATTAATCAGCAATAATTTCATGTTGCTAAATTGAGGTCGCATCTACGAAAGGAACTTTATGACCTCAGACCAGAAACGTCGAAACGGTCTCTCGCGTTTTCACCTAAAAGACAATTCTGGGATAACGATGATCAAAGCAATAGTGACAAGGGCGTCGGTAACGAGAACGACCGATAACGGACAGGAGAATTTAAGGTTAATTAGTGAGGAACGCCTAGAGGCGCCAACTCATAAACACTACTCGTCAACGGATTCCGTTCTGTCTTAGAAGCTAAAGATTTCAAAATTGAGAATTGACCATCGAGGAGAATCGACGACTATAGGTGAACGCTCTTTAAATATTTTCATCACGTCGACTTCCATTACTTCCGCTGCGAATTCTTCAAAAGTCCAGAGAACTACGACGAGCAGCCTGTCCATACTAGACAGTACTAAAAGGTATGCACCTGATAGTCAACAATTCATATTGGCAAGACAAATATTTACAGTAATGAGTGATCATGGCGTCGTGATGCCACCGATATCGGCAATATGACGTACATTGAGCAATTCGACATGCCCGAACGATTGAGAAATCAAAACAATCGGATAAAGAGCCATTCGAGGAGCCTTTTGCAATCTTATTAGTTTCCTGACATTCTTCAAACGTATCGGGACAAACATAACATAGCATAACTCCGATCGACGCTTTTCTCCATTTCTCATACTAGAATCGAAAGAAAATAAATAACCCTCTGGCTATCGATGCTATCTTACAGTTTAATCTTGGTCATTCATAATTGGGCCTCCTCGAGGGATTTTGTTTCTTTGAAAAATTACTAAAAAGTTTCCTACGCAGAATTGTTCCCCTCTTTAGAAAAACAAAATATAGTAATTAATCTATGGTGAGAGTATATATATATATATATATGTGTGTGTGTGTGTTTTTAGTCCGACCATTTCACGAATAAAGTATTTCATAAAGTACATACCATATAATATACATAAAATAGTCGTTATGTTACATCAGTATTCGATTTGATTAGTTAACCTCAAAATTTGACTTGTCGCTTCCCACTTAGATTATATCAAGCAATATATATATATACAGACAAGCACACGCACGCACACTATCCATATAAAAGTTCGTACACAGGATAAAAATTGAAAAACAATAATGGCGCGCTAGATGGCGCATAGTTAGCACAATAATAAAGGAGCGTCGTTCCATCTATGCGTAACGCACGGCAGAAGCCAGCGTTACGTCGCGTTGTGCAATTGGCCGATACGATTTGTATGTGCTCGCCGTGTATGTCAGTACAAAGTGGGTGATCCAGTAGGCCAAGGCCACTAGCGATCATCCTCGACCATTTCAAGAAAGCTCGACGCACGTTTTCTTTCGTTATTTGTAACATTCGTATAAGCAGAGTTTTTCAGTGAACAATGAAACGTCAGGGAGTCCAGAATTCTTCGGATACGAAAAACAGTCGTTTGGCAGTCACGTACCTTTGCTCTTACCATTCAAGGTACATATAGACCCCAGGCATAAAAGTCTAATAATAAAACAACAGTATATATTATGTTAATACTTCGTACTATAATAGGAAAATGATAAGTCAGACTAACCTATAAATAACGTTTGTAGAATATCCATAACTGATATCAGGAGGGAAAGTACGGCCGTAGAAATGAAATAATTGATAGAACTATAGATAATAGAGAATGACTTCCGTGTATTCTCGAAATAAGAACCGTCGCTAAAGGTTAGTCATTATCGAATTGCTCAACCGTTGATAATATCATATCGGATTGGTCAAAGTGGAAATTTAACATCGGTTAAAGCCCGATTCACACGTTTCAGTATTTTATCCGTATCGAGCGCTAACCTATACAATTGTTTCATGGATCGAAGTAGGACTGTTCACGCATTTCAGTTTTCGTCTCAGTGCCTTAACGTTCGTATAACATTATCCGTGTCCGGAATTAAATCTGCTACAATATTTTTACCGAAGGAACGCTACTGAACTTTAACGACATTGTAGCGTCCGAGTGGTGTTGACACTGAGTTGTGTAGTGATGTGCGAATATTTTGTCGCTGATGCAGGCAAGATACGTCAATGAGTTATGTGACTTAGGCTTTAATACGACATAAAAATTACTGCGGAACGAAAAATGACGGTGCAAAAATGAAATATCGATTTTTGATGGTATTAAAATGAACATAATGATATATCGAATGCTTCTTCGCCAATCAGAATTTCTAAGGAAGAACGCGTAGCGCTCGTGATTCCATTCGACGTCCGCATCAAAAACTGGAATTCTACCGGGATAGGTTGTTTTCATGTAGCCGTACGAGTCGTTGACTCACGTGATGGAATTGCCACGAGTTGAACAGATAAAAGGTCATAGTGACTAGACGTATATTAAGAATAGAATAAATAATTTAATAAAAAAAAAAAAAGAAAAGAGAGAATCTCAAACTTACTGTTCCAATAATTAGTTTTGTCGGTAGCAAATACAAAATTGGAATATAAAAAAAAAAGATATGTACGTCCATTATCGTCATGACGTAAAAAGAACTTACAGACCTTTTTATTGATATATTAATGACTGCCATTAGACGTTATCGTAGCACACGTCGTGCTAATTGGAATCTGACATATTATTCCGTCGCGAGGTTGTCGTCGCTACGCGGGAAAATATAAGATTCATTGAAAACGTCGTTACGATGTTTGATCTTATCATTGCACGATTCGTACGATGACAATAATTCGAGGTCGATATTAAGCTGTAACGATACGAGTCAAGGCAAGTCAAGGTGGGTCGAAGAAACGTAAGAGAATCATAAAGCGAGTAGACTGGGATGCATAAATTATATGAGTGCGGAATTTTCCGTAAATGCGAATCAAGTTGGCAACACTAGCCTCGGGCGATTCTAACCTTACTTCCGTATAATCGTTTTACGCCTCCTATGATTCTCAAATGCCATTCACCATATAAATTCAAATTCTATGCATGCCTTTAGATGCGCGCGGGAAATCTTTAAACCTGTGTCATTCGATCAATTCGTGTTAAAGAGTCGAGATATCTGCGCTATATATTTAACAAGAAGAACCGTAAAACGTCATCCGACAACCACACGCAGGGACATACAGTCTAGCGAATGATCGAGAATTATTTATATATACATATGTAAATAACAGAGGGTCCTCTGGAGCGTTGGATGGAATCACAAATGCCTGGAAGAATGCGTGCAAGAGCACGATCATACGTGTCTGCTCAGCGTCATCGACTGTCTATCATTTTTGCGCGTCATTGTAAACATAACAAAAATTTGATAAAAATTTCCCGCAAATCATCATACTTACTAGATGGAACTCTTCTCCTGGATTCTTAAATGTTTAAGTTGAATTTTCTTTTGCCTGTCATTAAATTTTATTAATGTGACCGAAGAAGTTCAGGATTTTGTCTGAAATTTAAGGAAAGTCAAAGGCTCGTGGTACAGAAACAAAATTAAGGTGTATAGACCTTTTCGCAAGGATGAACGTCAGACTTGACCTTGGATATAAAAATTGCAACATCATTGACTCTAGGTTGAATGTCGCTCATCGCGTGCAGTGTAAATACAGTTTGGACATTAAACAGATTTTAAAAATTTGTCAATCGGAATTTCAAGATGGTCCGACCCCGTGATAATGTGCTGGGAGTTTTGTTTGTCACGTTAGTGGTCGTTTTATCGATATATTACGAAGGTTGATAAAATGGTGGAAGAGCGTCGCAATAGCTCGCGTCGATTGTTAATAAGGAAGAGAACAATTTTCGAAACGTATTAAAGCAAAAATACACAGTATACAGCAAGCGTAAAAAAAAGACAGTAGATGCCGCTTTACGAAAATATTTAATTCATTATCATTGGCATTGTATTTTGATTGTCAGAAAAGGGCACGAACTCTTTAGCTTTTTAATCCAGCCGTGTCACTGGGTCTCCTGAATATATAATAAAGCAACAACGTGCGCTAGGAATTCATTGCAAAATCTGCTATCATTGTCACTTTCAATTGTCCAATATGTAAATTCACTGTAAAAAAAAAAGTTTGATTTATATCGATTAAAAAAAAATTATGTTCCATCTCTCTTCGGTGGTACTTTTTTTTATCGGTACGAGATGTAAGAAAACAAATGAATCACTTTCTGTTTTTTAGAATACTGCTTAGAAATAATGTAGCATCTGAACCCGATCCTTGTATGAGCGTTATTCGGTCACGCTGTTATTGCTACTGTGAATATCCTATAAATTAATCAATTGTCGCAGTAATTCATTTTATTCTTGCGCACTTAAAAAAGAAGTGCGTAATTAACTAATTATTCTAAAATATTTTATTTTTTATTTCTGTATTTACGCTCAAACACGTATGCAGCTTAGTACCGTTATATATAATTTCCAAGGTCGATACAAGTAAGAAAAAAAAAAAGTTCTGAACTCCAGGAGTTATCTAAAATGCATTACTGGATTACGAAGAAAAAAAAAAAGCTATAACAATCGTCACGTAATTTTCTTTTTCTCTTCACAACCCCCCCAATCATTTCATGTCTCAATCCAATAGCGATCGTACCGCCTGACTGGCCACCGGATAATTTTTTTCGGCCATTGCTAATGTATACATTGCAATTTCTTGTCCTTCATCCGGATGGAATAATACTGAAATAAGACTAGAGCCTGCTCGATTTCACGATTGCCCGAGGATAAGTATAACACCGACTAATAATCAACCGACGGAATAATGATGCAGGCCTTAAGAGGTCATAATAGAAATGAAGACAGAGCATAGACAGCCGGTTCTGATATGTACATACACGTGGTGGGTCTGGTGACGCGCGAGTAGGAAAAAAAAAGTTTGAAGGGTCATCCTGACGTCATCGATGGACACTTGTATCGCCGGTAGAAAGGTGGAGCGGGCAGGAGGCACAGGTGAATAGTGAATTGTCAATCATGAATCGAGAATGAAGCTGCCGTGGAAGGACAATCGAGAAGTGCAGTAGAGGTGGTATCAACATGGCGGCCCAGTTAAAAGCAATGCTCCAGCCTACCGTCTGGCAGTCAGCACGCCAAAGAAACAACGGCACACGTCACTAATTTTCCTTAAGGCCAGTCGTTCCTTTTGGCTTGCACACTCAAATCGTACGACAGCTCATTCGCGTACCCTACCTCGTCAACGTCGCTACCTCGATAGTTAACGCTAGTTAAGCCAATTATATCAGTTCGCTCGTTTCTTTTGTTATTGATTTATATTTTCAAATCTTATCGCTTGTAACTGGTATTTTTTTTTAAGACAGTTAAAGAAAGATTTTCTTTTTTATTTGAAAAATCAAACGCGACGGACTACGTAAAAAATCGATAATCGATCGATTGACGATCCGCAGAATCGAGGGATCGATTTGACGATTGTTTCTCAGTGCGGGAGGGGCGCTGGATTTGAGAGTGTTTGTGCGCTATTTGAAGTCAGTGACTCTATTGGGGTAAGTAAATACGTCCCGTCGAGACTTTCTTAATTACTTTTTAATTGAAGCTAGACATTAATTTTGTCAATTTTTTATACTCTACTTTTGATTCCTTAAACACAATAATTGATTGGGCGCAGTAGGATATATGATCGGTCAATTCGGATAAATGACATTCGACAGGTCCAGCAGGAATTGCGTTACGCAAACAATTGGATTCGATTGGTCGAGTTTTAGAACTATTGTAACATTTAAGATCGTTCGACGAATCAGATACGTTTGCTTCCTCATTGCCGCTTCAATATAGCTATTGTTGTGCTTTTTGTGAATACAAAAAATATATTTTCAGCTATTCAAAGACTCGATTCGCATATAAACGACGGACGATCGAATTATACGAAAATAATAATTAGATACAAAGTATCAAACGAACAACTTAATAAAACCAAGAACCTCCTTGTAGGTAAAATATTTTCTAATCGCCATACAACGTACGACGCTATTGCTTTGTAATTGTTATGCAACGAAACCATCAATGGGTCGTCATACTGACTGCCAATTTATTGCGAATATTCACGCATAAGATTCGCGTAAGTATTTACGAGGATTGAGAATACAAAAAATATCCAAAAGGAAAATAAAAAAAATCATGCGTTAAAAAAAATGGAGGCGCAAGGAGGTGATTTAACTTTAAGTAATTTCTCGAAAATCTATTTAATATTTCGTAGAAAATTACGCGACAGTATTTTAACCTGCGACGTAAATAATTTTCATCGGTAATTACCATTATGTATTAATTCAAATATTTGTTTCGCAAAATTACAATTTTCGATACCGTCCGCAGGAGAATCGAGTGGCCAACAGTAAACAGGGCTAAAAGTCTTATAGGATTTTGTGTCTGGCAGCTATTGGGGCCCAATGGGTACATGAGATAGTTCGAATCAGTATGGAAATTGTGCAGGGGGTCGAAATGTCATATAATATTTTTTGAGATACAGAATACACGAGGGGGGAGGGGGGGAGGGCTAAACCCTCCTTACCAATATCTTCTTGCTGCCAGCAGCGAGAAGCACGTGGGAGGTCGTATCCGTGTAAACTTGGCAAGTTCCTATGTCATTCCATCACGTACGGATTAGCGTGAGGAGGAAAATTGACCTCAGACAAGAGGACATAAGGATCGTTAAGATCGAAGGTCCTACGAGTCCATGAGATATGAGCCATTTATTGTCTATAAGTATATATAAGAATCCGCTTAGAATGGCAGTCGCGTGTTAAAAACAATCGTTAGTCAAAATGGCAATAAAAGGTGGGGGGGCGTTTAGTAGCTGACCCATTGATCGATTATAAATTATAATTGGCAATATCCGAAATGAAGATATCGAGAGGATCGTCTTTGGCATCGCGAGCCATTGATTCCTCAAGGATTTTACGAGGTTTAAAATTCATACCGGTATACATGGCGGGTTTGGCTTCTTTTTTTCCTTCCTGTTATGAAGTCTCGAGGACAACTGCAACGACGAGTTCGAGTCGGATTTCCAAATGGCGAAGTCGCAGTTTCATCGAGACATCGTCGAGAGACGTAAAAAAAAAAAAAAAAAAAAAAAAAGATTACAGGCATCTCTTTGTATATCCACATTTTATTTCACAAGATACTAGTTTCTTTCTTTTTTTTTTACTTTATAGTTGTTTTATTTACCTGTTTTTCATATTCCAAATCTTCCGTTTTATATAGCGCATTCCGTAGCTCTGAAACAATGTCGAAATATTCAGTGTGGTGTCGCCCTCGTCGAAAAAGGCCTCACGGTTTTGTCTTGTGCTGGCATCGCCGTTAAGAAAGGACTTTAATATGCCTCTTATATAAGAGGATTCCCGTCTGCCTCCCTCTCGCTCACTCCTCTACCAGGCACAGGTTTGCCGCCATTAATGCGTTACAGCAGCACCACGAGTTGCAACTTCATGCAGCTATGCACTTTCCCTGACGGCTTGCACGCCTGTACGAACCGTTCGCTCTTTCGTTCGTTTACTTCTTCTATCTTGAGTACATACGTACCAGCCTTCAACTATTCTGCTGGGATAGGTTCGACAGCTCACCAGGCTCCTTTTTAGTATCAAGATCAACATCGTTACTGAAATTTACTTTTATCAATTTTCTTTCAATTATAATAATAAAGTGACGATCGTATTCAATAATGGAATTTATGTACGACCCAATTAAATCGTACGTACGTTACTCGCCGGTAGGTTAACCTGGTCAAGATAGAAAAATTACGTCGCGAGTCATAAGAATGTACTTGGCAACTACGCGACATCGACATAACCTCAAACTTATTATACGAATATTTTAATGCTAACCTTCGGTTGATCCTCGAGCATTTAGTTTGCTGATATAAAGTGCGTTAAATTATGGTTTAACGCGGAGTTTGCCACACCTGGACAGGTTTTCATTACCTTTTGAAACTTGTCAGTGATCGTCGCATTTCGCTGCTGGCACTTGTATCGCATATTGGTATTTAGTTTGTGAACAGTTTATTCAGATAGAATTAGTACAATCTGATTCAGGAAGACTTATGAAACGTACAGTGTGCACGAGCGGAAAACTATTTGTGCGAGTAACGCCAGGAGGTACATAAGCAACGTGAAGTGAGGATAATACAGAAATTTCGTTAAGGTTTACAGGCACGGAAAGCCAGCATGCAATACCGCAGCGTTGCAACGTATGTCTCACGTTTTGGTGGTGTTTAATCATAGATCGGCTTTCGTAAAATAAGATGCATCCTTGAAGTTTTGGTGTGCGCAGTATTTTGAGTGCTTAAAATCAGTATTAAGTAAATTATTTTATGAAAATTATACTAGTTTTTTTTTTTCATTTTTGAAATCACAGCTTTCTTATCGCTAGACGTATTAGGGTGCTTTTCGGGTATTTAATTTGACGTGCCAATGTCCTAGGTGTGTTTACAACGAACTCACTTGCATATTCGTGAATTCATAAACGACTGACTAATTCCTTAGGAATTGTTCGTTATAATAAATAATAGATTCTTTAATGGGATATGAATTTGCATGAAAACCAGTATTTAGCAAGAATTGAAAAATTATGCTGAAATGATTTTTTCTTCCTTTTAACCTAGCTGTTTCTGACCAGTCTACGTATAGGATGTCTGCCGAGCACGTCGCCAAACGTGCCAATGCTCTGGGTGTGTTTACGATGGGCTCTCTTGCACTTTCGTTAAATAATAAATTCTGATTTCCTTCACGGTCACATTGCTCATCGCGAGTTCCTTCACCTCTCTCGAATTCTCTGACGTTCATTCGAGTAACATTTTTTATCTCGTAACGAATTTTTTTGGAATTTTTCTATGTACCGGAAACCCGACCTGCATACGATCTCACGACAAGTTTCCTTTTTGATTCCGCGGACAGGCGCAGATCGGCTGAGATCGGCTGGACTCGGTTTACGTTCGAGCAACAACCTACTACAGTGACTGCAAGTAAACTAGGTCGACGTCTCGCGTTGCACGTCGGGATGGATCCTTGCGTTAAAATTCGTCAGTGAATAGTTTGACAATTTTTTTTCTTTTTTTTTTTCTATAACATGCTCAATATGCCCATTTGACGAATATTTGCGCAAGCTTGCCCATGTGCGGCCCATTTTCTGTAGCGTTAATATATACAGTTTTCGCAATTCGAGTATTTGCTTGCTCGGCGCGTTTTCGACGGTTAGCTCTTCGTTATTTTGCAACGTGCGCGACACCCGACGACGGGCTATCCCCCCTCGCGTTTTTCTCTCTTCTCTTTTTTTTATAATCCTCCCTTCCTCCGCTTAAGCGCGCGTTCATTCGAAAGCTTTATTTTGCAGTTCCCGCGAAAGAACGCACGTATTGCATAAGACAGAAAGAAAATTAAACAATAATGTGAAACATGCACGGGTAACAAAGGGGAGAAATTTAAAAGGGCAAAATAGACCACACGGCCAATTAGTCACCTTGCGCAATCGTCAATTAGTCTGATTCGCTACGATAATCAGACGATCGTGTAAATTCGCGATAGAAGCTCACTCGGTAAAAACATTACAGTGCTTCGATTTCGTACCTCCGAGCAGGCTTAATCTTCCGTTTTTACCTGATTCACAAAATTTTCATTAAAAGAAAAATTGATTTTCGTCAATGAAAAAATTATTCTTACATTTTTTCATCCTTCATTCAGCTATCTGTCTTGGGAAATTCTCGACCAACACGATACTCCCAGATAAACGACTTCTAGATCATGTACCACATTCCCTTTCTCTACGTGACCCTATTATCGTGCGAGTGATTACTTTTACATAGCGAAAGTCTCGTGCAGTCTACCAATCCTGAATTGGAAGATCGATGGGCACGAAATAGCTATAAATATCAAAACGGTATAGGCCAATAATAATAACAACGTAACAGAAACGAATGATAAATCCTATTCGGTAATACCCTCAATGTGTCAGTAGGTCGAGTAAGCTGAATTAGTAACGAATGCAATTACGCGAAATCAATTCTCAATCGCGTCCGATTGTATTACACAACTGAGTATCGAGTAGCACAGGTAATCGTGTTGATAGCTATTGACAAATTGTCCTCATACCGAACACACGCGTTAGATAGGCACCCGCTGCTGAACATTAATTGAAAACAGAGGACACAGCAAAGTTTATATTGAATACAGTCACGCATCGAAACGCCCATTCGTTTTTGTCCTGTATTTAATTTTTATTTACCACATTACCTCCTGTAATAAAATTTTTATTACTTATCATGGTCTTGCGCGATATGAAATGCGCCCCGAGTTAGGCTTCTCAAGGAGTACCGAAGAGAGTCCGTCGACCGTGACGTTGGACGCCGCGCCACCGATGATGACACCTATTGAATTCTAGTCGATTGGCCTTGATGAAGACTCGGCTGAACATTGAAAGCGAAATTTACAGTATTACCAAAGCGACCAATCGCTTTGATTCTTCTCTATACACTGACCGACGCCCATTCCCCCTCATTTAAATATACTCCTAGTCGTACGAGGAAGCTCGTACTAATTCGTGATAACTTTAATGCTTCAATTAGTATAGGAATGATGCGAGAAGTCAGCGGCGATGCTCGATGCGTCAAGTATGAGAGTGATAATCATCGCTGGTAGAAGAATGAATGCGAGACCGTATTTCAAGCCGATATATATGTACATATATATATATAGAGAGAGAAAGAGAAAAAGAGAAGAAGCATAGACGTTAAGTAATACGCCCTCGATCACGTATGGGGGCGTTCAAGACGCTGAGCGTCCAAGTGCTAACTTCGCTACTGTTAACGCAAGGAAGTCACACATTTTCAGTAGCGTATATTAAAGCCTGATACACACGTTACAAGTAACTTATTAGCATAAGGGTAAACATACCAAGACTCTGAAAAAATTCCAAATCAAAGCAATCGAATTATCTCTTTGTTGCAGATACAAAGGATCGAGTTTTCAAGGAGCGACGTGGAAACTCGCTAACCAGCTTTTTCCTCGTTGGAACCTTGAGGGGACGCCCTAAGCAATATGTCAATCATAATGCAGTACGTGGACCGGTTCCATGAGATGTTGGACAAACATGCAGGTAAGTTCGACGTGCGTCACCCGGGGGGAATGTGTGTTCGCAATCAAATCTGGTCCAGACGCGAACGAATAATTTAAATAATAATTAGCGGATACAGACTGTATAGACCCTGTTGCCAATAACTACGTAGTTCAGTGAGGACTGTCGTCACCCAAAGGCTAATTCTTCAAGTCTAGCGTAAAAGTATTACGTGAAAATTATTAATACCGTCACAAGCACACGAGACTTATTTTCGATGTTAATTTCATAAGTACTGGACAAAAACAATAACCGGATGTCGTCGTTAATAAATGCTCATATGAGATTCGATGAAATGATTTTTTTTTGTCGCACTTTGTACGCCTCTTTCGTTTTTATGCTTCTTCATTCACCTTCTGTAACGTTTCCTTGTAAACAGTGGGAAAACGGTAGGGAGGCAATCGAAGTGAGGGAGACAGAAAAAAAAAGATTATTTTTTTACGGCTAGAGCAAGCGATATATGCGTCATCAATCGTTGTTGATCTATTTTGTATGGCAATCGTTACTTAATTGCATCTATATTTATTTTGCATATACATATCAAATCTATCTTGTAACATACGAAGGTACGAGCATCAACTTGAACTTTGTCTAGAACTGGAAAAAACAACGGTGACTTCGTGCGTAGATGCTAATCGAGGTGAAAAAAAAAATTCCAGATCGTTCTGGTCATATCAATATTCAATATTCAATATTCAATATATCCTTGTTAAAACATGCACTTTGCGTTACCAGACGCTTTAGCTTCTTCGTTGCATGTCGCCAAAAGCTTCGTTACGCTAATCAATAAGCGATAATGCAACTTAGTTATTTTTATGTTAATTTCAAATATATATGTAGGGTACCTCCATGACCTTACCTGACCTAACCGGATTAGTGTAATTAGATTATACGAATTCTTTGATTTTTTTACCAGTTTTCACTCGCACGTGCTATCCATGTTCAAGTAATTTAATTACGCTAATCGATGATGTCAATGTTAATAGACGCGTGAGTACTTTATGGTTAGCTCTTACCACGCGTTAAGCGTATACGAGATGATCTTGAAAGGTGGTACTTCCCCGGTAGTTCTCAGATCCCAATTAGAAAAATAAAAAGAAATTAAGGTATCATACTTTGATGCAATGTAATTATCATTGCTTTCATGATAATCTTGATGATGTAATGATCCTGATGGAGATTCACGGACTTTAGTGTATTCCAGGATCATAGCAAACAAAGTATATTGCTGAGTGCTCAGTACAATCGGTAATAGCTATTGATGACTGTAATGATGGATAATTACCATATATATATTATTATACAGGGTGTCTCACCGAAAGTGCGCATCTCGATTATTCACACGACTGATGAAGATACGGGAAAAAATTTCAGACAAAAGTTGTATGGTTTAAAGGAAGTCGATTTTTCATACAAATCTTTTTTTTTAATGTTCATTTGATTTCGAGATACAGCATGTGTTAGATGTTTTTGGGAAATTAGGCGCGCGAACCCTTGATGCTCTAGCGGCGCTGCAACCGAAGATTGTTCAATAAATTCAGTTCTCGATAACTTGGAAATGGCTGGATGGATTTTAGTTTGCAAGATCTTAAAACATTAAGAAACATAACGCGCTACATTTTCTTATTCCAGCGGAAAATGATGTTCCATTTAAAAAAAAACATCTAACGTGCTGTATCTCGAAATCAAATAAATATAAAAAAAAGCATTTGGATGAAAAGAATATATATATATACACAATATATATATATATATATATATATATATATATATATATTATATATATGTTCAAAGTGCATCTAGTGTCAATAATTAGTGTTTGCTCTGTTGGCTGATGTTTATGATGAGATTCATATATATATATATATTTAAAAATTACACGTAATGACTTGTAGACGGATGTTGCAGATGCTAATTATTATAATATGCGAAGGGGAGCCGCTGTTGGAAGCTCAAGTTTCTTTTGTAAATCTTCAATGTCAAATAGACTCCAAATTTGAGATTCACGTAAATTATCGTTTTAAGTCATGTCTCAATAAGTATATTTTACTAGAACGTACATTCAGGCCTGGGTTAATTCCTATCTTATTAAAATGTTCTTTCGTTGTAAGATATTTTAGTAAGTGCTAAATAAAACGATTAGCGTTCCAAATTCTAATAGCAAATCCTTAACGTTAATCGGGAATCTTTCTACAGATTAGCCGTCGTCATAGGAAATTCCCTAGAATGACTTGTTGTGTCTCGTAACTTTTTTTTTTCCATTAATGACTCTGATCATAGTTCTCTCCTTGTATATTGACATTTTTTCTGTGCAAAGAGTCATCAGGAATTAACATTTTCTAACATAACCTTCTGGATATTTCCAGACATCGCACACATTGCTTTTTGAATGAATACATTTAACGGTACGATACTATTGACGTTATACCGGATAGATATTTGAAAATTTTCAGTCTGACGATTAATTAATTAAAACATCATCTCAATAAGATCCATCAAAGATTTCGTGTTCTGACAATTCTCAAAAAAAAAAAAATTAACACCTTCCCACTCGCTATGTTATACAATCAAAATCCCATCACTGACGTAGGTCTTTAGGCTATTTTGATGATTCCATTGATTTTCATAATCAATCGTAAAATGCTGAAATGACAAATTTAGTTACCTAATGATTCTCACCATCGCGCTTTTCAAAGTGCATCTAGTGTCAATTATTAGCGTCTGCTCGGTTGCCTGATGTTTCTGATGACATTCGAGTCAAGTGACAGCTGATTCGTGTACGTCTTAGTCAAACGAAGAAATGACATCGAATCGCATGTGTTCCTATACTGAAACATTATATAATATTATCAACATGCCATTGTCTCCTCACGCGAGCTTCATTCAAATGATTAAATCACTATGTCGTCTTTGGGTTTGTCTCGCTTGATGATCATTAAATATTTATCATCATCGGCACGGATCCTCTTAACGGTATATTTTGCCTGCTTCCAGACTCGCGGACGACAAACTGGTTCTTGATGAGTTCACCATTTCCCACACTTTTTATCTGCCTGGGATATGTCTATCTCGTAAAGGTCCTGGGCCCGAAACTCATGGAGAATCGCAAGCCCTTTCAGCTCAAGAATGTCCTCATAGCATACAATCTGTTTCAAGTGATATTCTCGGCATGGCTCTTCTACGAGGTGAGTTTTATCAGTGATGCATATCGGTCTCTGTCGATCGGGTAAATGATATTAATCTAATATATATATATATATATATATTAATATAATTAATATAATCTAATATATATATAACATGGCATGTAATTTAATTATAATCAAGAACGAACCTATACCGCAATTTACGACGATCCTTCATCAAGACCTGGTACCATTATCACTTCTTAGTCGAGATTAAATTGTTCATCATTGTTATTATTGATCCGTGTCACTTTACCACGTGATGACTTTGGTCCAGGATCGATTGACGATCGTTGAACGAGCAGCGATCCCAGGGAGTTATTAATGAGAATGACAATTATCCAACTGTACCCTGAAACAAAGGGATCTTTGTGATATCAAACGTAAAGATCGATTGTTCATAAATTATTGTAATCAATACCTTGTTGATAACTCTTATCGGTGATGCTGCAAGTAATCAAGAGCGGATAACATTTCTTTTGGGAATACAGTGCCTGATGGGCGGATGGTGGGGCCACTATAGCTTTCGCTGTCAACCCGTGGACTATTCGAACAGCCCGACGGCGGTCAGGGTAAGTAATAGGATTTGAGTTTTCACAGCATTGTTGACAGTGAGAGAAAGATAGAGGGGTGGAGACGTCGACGTAAGGGAGACAGCGAGATCACGTGACGAACCATCGAACTGAGATCACAACCGATCATCATCCGGAGCTTGTATATGGATCGTTGGATTAAGTGCTCGTAGACTATGCTTCATGTAAACGCTTTTTTTTTTTTCTTTACTAACACACTTTCCAGAGTACGCGACCTGAGGTCGCAATTGCGCATGCGTAGTGCTGAAGATCGTAGCTGATTGGTCAGAGCCTTGCGACAAAGTAGCTGGCAATGGGATTGGCAGTTTGAGATTATGATGGTTATATATTTGTGTCTATATAATAATTACATCTGTTGCTGTACGAACGCTATTTATTGAAAAAAAAAAAGAGACGTTTGCACTTACTACATTTTTTGTTTACAGTACGTAGTAAGATTGAAAGTTTTCAAAAAAAAAATTTCTGCGACTTACCTTCGAGGCTTTGTCATATTTACTTGCAGAAGCAGTCCGAACCGATCGGCAGTAGCCAACCTGATAAATTTAAAAATTTCTCGATGACTAAATTTTCATATATTTTGTTTGTATTTCGATTATATTACCAAAAATTGTCAAAATTGTCTCGTCAATATGAATCAAAATGACTCCGTGACGAACTGAATGTAATAAATTTTTTTTTCGTGACTTAAAATCCTATCCATTTGGAATTAATTATCTGATTGAATATCATCGCCCACTTTTATACTGGATAGGTCTCTTGACCTATCATTCGGCTTTCCGAATGTTGCGTCGAGTGAGTCCTTTCGCAAGACTATATTACCCTTCCAAGTCATAGGACCTAACCTGACTTTGATACTCAACACGTAGAAAGGATCAAAGTTACAAAAGTGGTTGCAGACAAGTTAAATAATTTAAAAAATTATATAAGGAAGGTAGTCGCTCATTATTAATGATAAAAGTCATGTGGGAGTGAACGGTTATTGGTTACGGTTATTTTTCATTAACTGAGGATGGCCTCTGGGCGGATGTGGTTGCAGATAGGAATGTCCGGATGGCTGACGGGGGACTATTCTCTAAGGTGTCAGCCGGTAGACTACAGTGATCGACCCCAAGTATTAAGGGTGCGTCTTCTATTAACAGAGGAATAACACACTCCTAATTTTCTCAATCTCTCTGTAGTAGCAGCGGTAGCACTCTCACTCACGTAGATGCAAATTTAATTGTCCAACAAAAAATTGCCTTGGTCGACTTCACTACAGAGGACAATTTCTTGTGTGACTTTTAAATCGCATATATATATATCACAATAAGCCTGTCCACTTCGTAAACTCTCGTAGTACACATAAAACGTAAGGCTAATCCAAAAGTAGTTAAACACTTGGGTAATGCAATTAACAGCACATAATATATAACATGAGCACATATACATATGTCTTTCACCATTTTTTTTTCTTTTTTTTTTTTCTCCTAATCAACATATAAAGACTGCACAGTTACTCGTTTACTTCTCACGTCATTACGTAATCCATTGTTCTTATACGTTTATCTTATACATACTAATATACCAGACACCGTGAGACCCATACAAACAAACAGACATTTTACTGCCAATGATACTCTTACTATTGTTTGAAAAAAAAGCGCCTAAAAGTGTGACGTTAATGAATCCTTCTATCGAATGCAGATGGTTTATGCCAGCTGGTGGTATTACTTCTCCAAGTTCACGGAATTTATGGACACGGTAAGTTGATTTTGATCGAATCGGAAACACGATGATTATTCATAAGTGAGGCGATTTTTGCTGCGCGACAGAAATATGGTTTAATAATGTGAAACTCTTTGTATTGCAGATTTTCTTTGTGCTGAGAAAGAAAAATGATCACGTGTCCACTCTCCATGTAATCCATCATGGTTGTATGCCCATGTCCGTCTGGTTCGGCGTCAAGTTCACACCCGGTATGTATACGTATAATAATACCATCCTAAATATAGTGTCTCGTAGCACCTAGAGTTCTCTGAGTGTTTCGCGATGTAATGGCATTGCGTGGGCAATTCGCTTGTAATAGAGAAAGCGAAAGGATTATCGTCTAGTCGTTGGAATTTTGTACAACCTCGAGAAAATACGGACGTGACTACACCCAAGCTGTTGAGATAAAACGTAAATGGTTTATCGATAAAGTTTATTTAAAAAAAAAATAATGACATTTGATTACAGGTGGTCATTCGACGTTCTTTGGGCTCCTGAACACCTTCGTCCACATTGTCATGTACTCTTACTACCTCTTGGCTGCCTTTGGTCCAAAAATGCAGCCTTACCTCTGGTGGAAGAAATACCTCACCGCCTTCCAGATGCTTCAGTTCGTCGCCATTATGATTCACGCCTTCCAGCTTCTCTTCATAGACTGCAACTATCCCAAGGCATTTGTCTGGTGGATCGGCATGCATGCCGTAATGTTCTTCTTCCTCTTCAATGAGTTTTACCAGCAGAGTTACGCACAGAAGAACCTGAGGAAGGCGAAGGCTGCAGCCGCAAAGGCGTTGGCGAACGGAAGTGCTGGCACAGGATTGTCAAACGGCGTGACCAACGGTACGGCTGCTTCCAGCAAGAGCGCCGTCAACTCCTCTAGCGGCAACGAGACGAACCTCACCAACGGATCGACTAGCAGAAGAAGGGACCCTGCCGATTATTATATTAAGGGCGAGAGTCTAGCCGCGTCTGAATTAAATCTACGTAAACCCTTCGTCTCAAGCGAGTGAGTAAGGATTATTTAAAGAAAAAAAAAAAAAAGAATAGCGTGAGCTTCGTTTAACATCGCCGAAGAGACTCGAGAGAAACGGACGAGTGTACGCATGCGCACACGCTACGACCACTCGGATCAAGTACGCATCCATTGCAACGCACGTATACCGGGTACAACTATAATATTCCACGTATTTTAACGTATTGAATTGTATTATAAAATGGCGGGTGGTCCTGTGTAACACGTGTAGATCTGTAAACATAACATAACCGGCTCTCGTGTCAGGAAGTGCATGCGAGGTTTCTCCTTGGGACGGGACTCATCGTTCTTATCATAAAGTTTTAAACTAAAAAATTGGTCCAAGAGTACAAAAATTCCGCAAATACGTACGCCCGCGTTTAACTGGGTCTGTGATATTGTAATTACATTTAATCATCGAAATCCATTTACCACGTCGATGATTTAACCACGCGGATCCTGGGAAAAGTCCTGGGGGAAGTGGACGGAAAACGGACTAAGACCTCGAGGATCATGGATCTGTCGCAGGACTACATACGCTTTTCATGGAATGGCTGTTTTAAGTCCTTCTGTGAATTTTATATGACCATTAAATGTCCTGGATGCAGTCAAGCCAAAAAAGTAATATCGACGGCCACTCTAATATTTCTTATCGAGCCAGCACAGGAATCTGTATTCTCAATGCTGACAATGTCACGGCCGATTCTTGTACCTCGAAAAAGAACAGACACATCTCGATGGGCCAACGGTGATAAAAATCAAAAGTGATTCAAATGCCATTGCCGAAAATTATACTCGTTAATCCTTTCGAGCCATAACCAACTAAACGTTTCGAAATCGTCCTCTCGGGGTGATGAAGTAATTAAGTCTTCCTTATCCACGTACATACAGAATACAGATCAACTCCACAGAAAAATAGTACATGCATAATAAAAATTATGGTTCCATGTATAATAGAGCGATTAACACGAGCGTAATTCAATCCGACAGCGCGAGTCAAGAGTGATGACTGTTTTTGAATGATTATCGCTAATGCATTAATATACACACATACACTATATATATATTTCAGAGACAAAAAATCATCACTCTTATTGCGAAAAAAACGCGCCTTTGGTCATTCTGTATATAGGTAGGCTAGTTTTATACCATTGCATTTCAAAATAATGGCCATTATGCTCTCAGCCTCGCCCCGCCTCCTTAACAGTCCTTAAAAACATCAAATCCTTTTCCTTAAACAGAAGGAAAAGTAGCGCTGTCACATCGAATACTTGGAAGAATGAAAAAGTCCTTACCATAATTCATGCGCATAATATTAATTAATATATATTTATGAATATATATATATATATATATATATATATATATATATATATATAATAAATTGTTATAGTTGCGGCTTTGTACATAACGTTAATATAAAGAATTTTTCAAAAGCGCGGGGTATCCCAAAAGTTAACGTACTCGCTCTGCCAATCATTTTATATATAGCATCGGTACAAAGGGCAGACGTCGGTTGTTGCTTTTTTTTGCTAACTTTTGGCGCACTTCGCGCACATTGAAGATAGACCATAACGATACGCAATCTTATTGGAATTGTAATAGGTGTGTTTTATTTGTAATTGCAATAGGCGCACTTATAGCCAATCGTATTAATAGATGAGAATGGAGACGAATATGTGGAGGGGCCTATTTTGCGGCGAAACTTACGGTTGTTTTGTTGCAAGTAGTTTCGCCGCGAATGCAAGAAAACTGCCAGTCATCAAAAGTCGAATAATCTTTTATACGATATAAAGAAAAAGTATCGGATTCTTAATCGATAATCAAAGTATCTTTTGAAAGCTTTCTTTTCTTTTCAATACTGTTGGTACTGTATAGACAGATGAAACTTATATAGCTATACGCATATATATTTTTCGAATGGACCTTTATCGCACAACGAAATTATATGTATCGATTAAAATCAATCAAATATTGTACACAGACATTATGTATATTGCAAGAAATAAATCGTTCATTATTATTATCGTTGCGGTTATTATTATTTTCTACATGAGCATTCATTGATCCGTTTAACGTTATTGGACGGATATTAGTCATAATGGTTTACGCGCGGTGTCCATATGCAAACGTATCGTTAAAAGTCTTGTCAATAATAGGACAGGAGCTGATTAGATTGTTACGTAGAAAATTCAAAATGAGAAGATACTGCCGTCGTTACACGACCATTTTTGTCAGGATGACATCCAATGACGTCAAGCTTATAATAACACTGTGGAATACGTGACCAAAATTGTAATGATGTAGATTGATTTTTATTTCAGAAATGTCACTAGAAATGACTGTTACTGAGCCATTGATCTTATTCAAACAAGGAGGAGTGTTAAAGAATTAATAATTAAGAGATTTCTGTTACACTTATTGTTAGATGACTCACAGTGATGGTTGCTTGACGATTTCTTCGTTTCATGAGGTCACTGTTCAAATTAAACAAAAATATACGCGACGGATAATAATAATTATATCATTTTAACTGATGCAGAAATTAAATTGTGTAATAATGGAGACATAATCATTAAATGTGTCTTTTATACTTGTAATCCTCGTTTGGATTTAGGTTAGTTCAGGTTAGTTTGTATTCGTTTGAGAATCACTGTTACAAAAGTCTTCTGCTCCGCGTGAACATCTTACCTGTCAAGAACGCTCGAATATTCTGTTTAGACATAGGAAATTGTGCGTTTTTATTTTTAAAATTGAGAATTTATTAATTGTGTCTTATTCGCATAAAATTTATTGAGAATACTGAGGCTTAGGGAATATTTTATTTTCTATGGTTAGCAGGTGTTGAGTTTAGTGAAATTTGATATTTGACTAGCGTGGTACACGCCTTACAGCAGCACGGCCACAGCCACAGGCTGACGTCGTTTGCTGATCGCTCTATGCGAACGGCTACATGTCAAATTTCAATTCAAGTGCCGTGCAGTAAGCAAGTATTTTCGGTTATCTGGACTTCAATTTAACGGACCGACAATGTTGGCGTTAATTAATCGGATCCTTGATTGGTTCAAGTCTTTATTTTGGAAGGAAGAAATGGAACTCACGCTGGTTGGACTACAGTACAGTGGAAAGACCACCTTCGTTAATGTCATAGCGGTAAGATGTTGCTTTTACGGACATTATGCTCAAATTGTGAATACACGGATTTTGTTAATTTAGGAATTTTTTTTATTGTTGTAATTGTAGCTACCTTGCACCATTGCAAACCTTTTTAAACAATTAGCCAACCTTATTGGTTAGATCCTATACTCTGTTCATAAGTTCTTAATACTTTGGACAAACAATCTGTTATTAATATGTTGTCGTTTACTTGGATGGTTATATTTATCTGTGTCTATTCTTATTTACAGTCTGGTCAGTTCAGCCAGGACATGATACCCACTGTGGGTTTTAACATGCGTAAAATAACCAAGGGTAATGTCACTATTAAAGTTTGGGATATCGGAGGCCAACCAAGGTTTAGATCAATGTGGGAACGGTACTGCAGAGGAGTTAATGCCATTGTCTATATGGTGGATGCTGCCGACTCTGAGAAAATTGAAGCTAGCCGTAATGAGCTTCACAGCCTTTTGGACAAACCTCAGTTAACTGGTATTCCTGTATTGGTGCTTGGTAATAAGAGGGATCTGCCTCATGCACTAGATGAAAATGGGCTTATAGAAAGAATGTGAGTAGCAAAGTCAGTGGTGTTAGTCCTTGAACAGTACGTGTATTTAATAAAACAACATAACCTTTATTCCCTTCCAGGAACTTGTCTGCTATCCAGGATCGCGAGATATGCTGTTACAGTATTTCATGCAAAGAAAAAGACAATATCGATATAACATTGCAATGGCTTATAGCACACTCTAAAAGTGGTGTTCGCTAATGTGCAACTAAACATGCCATTTATAATATAGGAGCCCAAGACACCAATGAACGGAATTGGGATCAAATGTTAATTCGGAGGGATGAAGCGTTTGCTAGATTGTTTTGAAATCAAGTCATTATCGTAGCACATTTCTTAACCGTAAGCTTCAGCCAATTGAAGTTCGATGATTCGAAGAATGGCAAATTAAAGGTATGCTTATGCAAGAACGCTGGGCGAATTATAGTAATCTACAAAAAATCTTAAGGGCATATAGCTTTAAGGGAAATTTTTATATTTTCGTTTTGAAACCGTCTAGATCTATCTGCTTTTACTTTAAATTTATTTAACGTAATACAGCTTAGGAGATATGATAAATTTAATGGTATATGATACGATATGATACGGTATGGCAACCGGCGCAAAGGAGAAGTTCTCAAAGTTATGAAAATTCACAATTAGATACTATGATCAATCAAGTCTTATATGTACACCCCGACGTATTTTAGTCAGTGCGTAAATAATTTAGAATGACTAACAACCTTCAACATATTTATTATGATTCGTAAAATATCGTATGACCGTTGTGTTATGTATATATAAAGGAATAAAATCTGTACTCCATTTTTAAGTGGAAGCTTGACTACTAATGTATCCTTGAAATATGTGTTCTTAGAGTAAATTTTATTTATATTTGTATTCCCTCTTCTAACTAGTCTCCTCTTCCAAAAAAAAAAACCATGTAAAATTTTATCGAAGTCTCGGTTAAAGCATTGTTGTCTCTTCTCCAAAGTGCTCATAACATGGGGATTTAGAAATTAGGGACGGCCATAACTGCGGGGCGAAGCCGTTTAGAGGGGGGTGCTGAGATACACTACGCCTACTTGTGATTGGCTAATTATTTGGAGCAAGCGCAGTGAAGTAAAAGTGCTATGTAGTCTGTCGTTTCTTTATGTGCACAAGGAGGACCAATCCTAGTAAGGCAAGGTCCAGCTTGAATTTGATTGGTTATGCAGCGGACTTCCCCTCCTCATTCTGACTTTACTCCTCTTGCCCAAAATACCAGTTTATGCTCATCCCTGTATTTCTCTATCTATGCTTTGACGCGACACACGCGGATTGACGTCGTGATTCTTGAGACTGGTTTATGTTGTGTAAAGTAAAATTTGAGAATTCTTGTTAGTTGACCGAAACAGCGACACGGACTCGTACGAATTGTGAAAATGTCAGCGACAGGAGACGACGATCCATATGCTCACGTAGCGAAGAGCTCGTTAAAATTAAAAGGCGATCAGTCTGTCAGTAAAAAGTGAGTATTGTTGTTTTAGGTTGTAAACAAGATTTAGTTAAATTATCTACTATTTATGTTCTTGGTAAATAGCATGAACATGTAATAATTTTATTGTTGTAAACTGACTATCTCAGGAAGAAGCATAAAAAGGAAAAAGAAAAAAAGTTGGTGGAAGTCTCGAAGATTATTGAAGAAGACAAAACTAAAACAGTGGAAATTAAAAGGACGAAGGCTGAACTTGCCTTTCAACAAATGCAAGAAAAAATGGTAAGATTGGTCTATATTAATTCACAACATAATAGTTTATAAAACGATATTTTATATTGAACGTAATAATTGTTTACAGCAAACGGAAAGAATTAAACAGAAGGCTTCAATGACGCACAAGCAGCGTGTTGAAGTGTTCAATAGACATCTTGACAGTCTAACAGAGCACTTTGACATTCCTAAAGTCAGTTGGACTAAATAAGGTTCTTCATAATTTATCAGATAAAATTTTTTTTATTGAAGTAATTTATAAAAAAAATTATGAACATGATATCTTCACTCAAGGGAGAGGAGTACCAGTCATAAAAATATTAAATGTATTAGCATCATTTTAATGATAAAGTAGTTTTCATTTATAAATGTATCAAATAATTCATAATATAGAATGTATATAAATTCATATAATAAAATAAAGGATGCTAAGTGTTATACATTGCACTATATTTTAATTATTAGTAATGGATTTTGCTCAGATCCTAAAAATGTAGATCCTTTAGAATATAAGAGATTCTACCATTGGTACTTATTTGGATACTACAAAAAAATGTAGCTAATAAATATCTATAAAATTTTAACATGTAATCAATGCATCAATAACATTGATTATATGCAGTATATGATTTGATTTAAAATGATTCATATGACAGTGAGATATGCATCATAACTGGAATGTTAACTGCGTTAAAATAATCTACTGAAAAATTACACTACTCACGAAAAGGCACTTAAGAAATGACAAATGTCATTCCATTCCCTGCATTTTGTCTTAAAATTACAACACGTTTTCTTTGTCAAATATGAAATTCATCGCACATATGCAGTAAATATTTCTTTGATGCGAGATTATAAAAGATTTATAAACGTAATGAGTAATGAAACGTGAACACTAAAGACATACGCGATTGCCCCTCTTGTTCCTTTGCTTATAGCTTAAGTATTTATACCTCATTAGAATTAATGAAATTTCAATACACCAGATTATAGAAATTGATGAAGACTATGATAAATGCAGCTGAGGTTGAGAATATCAGTGTATTTCCAGTGCTACCAAAGTGAAATATTTTTTTATAATTTTCACTTTCCACCCAGGGATTGCTGCCATCATCAAAGTGCATTGGGCATTGGTCACGTTCACGTTCATATTCCTAAACAAATAACAGTTATTTCTCTGTTCTTATTCTAGAATTCTTATGAGTATATAAATAAATATGGATTATTGAATTTACCTGTAATTCTAGGGCAACAGCAGCACCCTCAGAATAGTTACTACTAGTAACGTCTTGTTTAAGGTCACAAAATGGTCCTATGGCTTGAGACATCAAAACTCGATTTAAATCAGCTCTCTGATATACCCAACAGCGATATTTACTGAATGGATCCAACTCATCATATGTGATCAAATAAGATTTCAAATTTTCTTTCCAAAAACCAATACATTTCATTATGTAATCCGGTGTACCTGAATACATAGAATTATATGGATTGTGTAGCTGAGCTCTTTAATGCACTGATGTTTTATTAAGAGTTACTTACTGTAAATATCAACAGGTCTTCCTACTTTATCGATAGTTAAACAATAATTTTCATCAATGGCGACTTCCTTCTGATCTGTATCGCATACGGAAAAGTCAGAGATATTTTCTTGACAGTAAATGTTGGGACGCGGCGATAGCGTAACACCGCCTAAAATTCTTGTCTCGAAGGGGATGTCCCCTTTTTGAGTGAACATATATTTTCCAGCTACTGGACAGCGGACTGGTACTGGATGTTTAGCTATGAAAGAAACAAAGATGATGCATACAAATCAATGGAAATAATATTAAGATTTCAAATCTATTTAACTGTTACTGATAAAGAAAGTTACCTAGGAATAAATCGTATTTCCAAGATTCTTTATTTGGAAATTGTACCCAGGAACAAACTGTGTGGAAATCATCTTTGATAACAGCAATTCCACGGCGGTATCTAATAATATTGTGATGCTGTGGTACAAAATCAAAGCACACATAGTCCTTTTGACTGTAAATAATATATTTTCGTTAATTCATTAAAGTATTTGATCAAGATCTTATAAATATACTTACCATCCGTCAACAGTCAGTCTAGCCATCATGACTCTGGTGTCTCTTTGTTCACGGCATACGTAGATGGTGCGTCTATAACGACCTTCATCAGGATACCAAGTCTCAATTATGTGAGTTTCATTGATAAAAATATCAGCGTCAATGTTAGCTGTATTTATCCATTCTCCTGTCATATTTTCTGGCAATCGGCAACCTGGCTCTACCACCTCAGCTTTCACTGGTGTCACTCTCAAACGTTCAGGGCTCTTCTCCACGGTTTTTAGTGTATTACATTCAGCTGTTATAGATACTCCTATGTAGAGATCGTCGTCACGATTTTTCAGGAAGCAACGATATTTTTCGTCCTTTCTTGATTCCTTTGTGTTTGCTACCGCAAAGAAGTGGTTTTTTTCCACAAACCAATCACCAAGACAACTATACTCCACCACTGCATACAGTTAGAAACAGAGGATTAATGACTGTATATCTTTTAAAAGAAGAGTAAAGTCAAATATCAGTTTGTATACTTGCATCCATTAAAAGTTCCTTTCATGCCAGGACACTCTTTGTAAGTAATGTTAAATTTTTGATTCGTTATAAGAAATTGAGTTCCGGCAGTTTGGCAAGATCGTATTTGAGCATCTGGGTGTGAACATTCACCAGTAAATCTGAAGCGGTTCTAACACATAAATATTTTAATGAGAAAATTTGCAATATATTTGTAAGATTATACTTTGAAGAGAAATAAATCTGTTCTACCTGATATGCAAATTGCCATACACCTTCCAATGAGGAACGACAGTTGACAGGAACATAATTCTCAGAGAATAATGTAATTAGTTGTTGATCTGGATGTAAACCTTTACAGACATTTTCTACTGAAGGTTCTACTCCAGGAGACAAATTTACACAACTACCTATAACATATAAAAGGATTAATATAGTCACATTATACCAATACCACACAAATTTCTAATATATTTAAATTATCCATACTTTCAAGTTTCTGAAGTACATTGACTGTTCGAACAAGGAGCTTGATACAGTGATAACACACAGACTTTTGAAAAACAAATGTGTAATTGACATGATATTCTTCAAGCATGTTTATGCAAAATCCCTTGTTTGTCATAGTCTCAGCATTGATTTCAGTGAGAGTATTATGTCCATTTTCCCAGGAAAACCATGATCCTCGTATCACCAAAGGTATTTGACATGGGCTTCCTCCCTCAGCATCAGCAAAAGGACCTTGAATAAAAAAGATTAGTGTTAAACGCAATAATGAATCACTTAGAATATTTCCTACCAGAAACTTTAATTACGAGTTAAGTGACTAATTAGCGTCATGACTAAATGTTGATGTATTTACAAAAAACCTTCAATTTGAACTTACCACATAGAGCTCCAAACAGAATTACAGATAACAAAACAGGAAGTGATTTCTTCATGATTTCACTTCACAAAGTTATCTAATAACAGGAAAACACTACTATCAAATTGGATTATCTTGATTTACAACAATTCACAACTAGAATACACCCTCAACCATAACGCCCAACCCATCCGCCTTTTTCAGAGTGCTACAGTCTGCTTTCAGAATGACTACGATTATTATCATTATTATTATTATTCATCATCTCTATCGGTAAATAAGAAAGTTCATCGTAAAGAAATCTACGGAATCCCGGTAGAGTTATCGCCATTATCTTCTTGTTCCTTGTTTGGCTTTATGCACTCATAGAGGGCGAAGTATAACCAAGTGCCAGATCGGGGCAGAGATGAGTAGGGAGATGCACAACGCTACGATTTTAGGCGATACCAAAATCATGGCGCTAAATCGTAGCGGTGAATCTGGAAGTAGGATTTTGTGATCATCGCCTCCGTCGACAATGCGAATTCCGTCGTAGCCGAGCGAAACGTGAAC
>JASANN010000125.1:0-64695 GCA_031762395.1 Calameuta pygmaea | reverse complement strand
CTACTTTTTCCAGTGTTCCCTTTTCTCGCTCCTCACGAATAATCTGGTCCTCGTGCTCAGTCCTTACCATCTCTCTTCTTCACTCTTTCTTCTTAACAATCTTCCTCTTTTTCCCTTAAACATCTTCCCTGTCTACTGCCTCCAAACGTTTCTACTCGATTTTTGAATTTCCTGTTCCTTCCTATGTCGCTACCACTCTCCTCCTAGTATATCCTCAAAAAACGAAGTTTTTAAAATGCCCTTTGGAAAAAGAAAACTCCAACGTGGTAGCGCACATTAATATACACGTATATTATATTGCAGTTATACATTTAATACATCTTTAATGCTATTGTCATTGCTAATCTTTCGCAAACCATGTAAGTATGTACACCTGTACTTTATGTACTGTATCATTATCGTATTTGTCGAATAAATTATCTTGAAACACTTACATACCTTGATATTCTTTTGCCATCTGCGAATATCCCAGAGTACGAATGAGTTTTGTCTCTTTCTTACTGTCCTCCGTCGTAACAGCATCTTACTCCTCCTTCTCCTCCATTATGCTTCGACACTCCTTTTCAGTTATGCTCCATTTTCTCTGCCATTATTTCCATTTCATATTCAAGTTGCAAAAAGTAAAGGGATTTTAAATTCGAGTGCAGTGTATTCCGACGAGTATTTCATACAAATGTTGAATAATAAAGCGAATTTATGGTAACCATAATGATTGATAAGGATAAGACAAATAAGGGCAGTTTTGAGCGCATACATCTAAAATAATTGGAGGCAGTGTATTGCTCTAGTACCGTGTAATATCACACACCAAGTTCGGCGAAAGGATAAAGTGCATGTGAAATAAGCTGGGTCCACCACATTTGATTTTTCCAACTGGAACACTTGCACAATTTAGGGCTAATTTAGGGCTAATTTTGGACCCCATAATTGAATTTAGGGCTCACTCCCTCAGGGGGTGGACGTGTGTTGGACCTAGCTTGGGCCCAAGCTCGTTCTCATCATATTTTTGGGCTATTTAATGGCTGTCGAATGCGTCTAGTTGCAATTAAATCGGACCACCCTTTCTGAAAAACTACCCCCTTATATGCTTTTCTTATGTTTTTCAAGTTCAGTTGCTTTGGAAACTGTTCTTTATGCATTATAAAAATATATCATGCTATAAATTTCAATTTTCAAATCTTTTCTATTTTTTTGCTGCACCCCTAGGCCCCAAAAAACAACCCTCCAATACAAGTTAATTCTCTGGACGTGTGCCACCATGTTCTTTATTATTCTGAATGATTTAAAAATATTATTAATTAAGGGCTTACATTCCTAACACTTTGCGGTTTATGGGCTGCACCCTTTGGCCCCAAAAAAACAACCCCCAACACAAGTATAAGCATAAGGAAATAGTTCTCTATTCATGAATGACCGCTAAGTTATACGTTCGTGATCACGTTCTACTCGGCTACCACGGGATACGCATTATCGATGGAGACGATGATCACAAAATCCTGGTCCTAAACTCGCCGCTACGATTTAGCACCATGTTCTTGGTAACGTCTAAAATCGTAGCGTTGTGCATCTCCCTACTCATCTCTGAGTCAAGGGTCAATCCGTTCTCTCTACTTTAACGATCACTCATTTACCCACAGAAGAATAGTGATGTTGTTTCTAGTTGTTTTACCGATAGATCATTTTCTTGGCGGTTCTTCGAAACAGTTAAGATCAGTTAAGAGATCTGAGGTTAGTTGACAAGACAGTAGTTATTTCATATATTAAGTCTGATTATTAAAATCATGACTGATGAAGAAAGCAATGTTAATCTATCAACAGAAGATGAACATAATGATAAAAAGGAATCACCCACTCATATCGCAAATATTAATCAAATAACTTGTCAACAAGATTTAACACCTCTCTTTGAGAAAAGTGATCACAGTATCAATAAGATTCACTTATCAGAGGTATGAAATGAAAGGATCTAATTGAAATGTTATTTTTTGTATTTATATTTTATTTTATATCCTACTTTAATTGGCAGGTTCCACGAATTTGTCAGGAAGAACCATGTCAACTGGGAGTAGACGAAGCTGGTCGAGGACCTGTTCTTGGTCCTATGGTATATGGGATTGCATATGCTCCATTATCTAAGAAGGAATTATTAATAGATTTAGGGTGTGCCGATTCAAAAAGTTTAACAGAGGAACAAAGAGATGCAATTTTTGATAAGATCTGTAATGAATCTGGCAAAATGGGTTGGGCTGTCGAAGCAATCTCTCCTAATGTTATTGCTAATAGCATGTATCGTCGTTCTAAGACATCTCTAAATGAAATTTCCATGAACTCTGCCATTGGACTGATTCACAAAGCCATAGAGGCAGGCGTAAACATAGCTGAGGTATATGTTGACACTGTGGGAAAGCCAGAAAAATATCAAGCAAAGCTGCAGGAAATATTCCCTGAATTTAAAATAGTTGTTGCTAAGAAAGCTGACTCAACATATCCTATTGTCAGTGCTGCTAGTATCTGTGCAAAAGTGTCTCGAGATCATGCATTACGTGCCTGGCAATTTCGAGAAGGTTCTAATGAGAACCAGTTTGGTAGTGGGTACCCAAATGATCCTGTTACCAAGAAATGGTTAACAAGCAATGTGGACCAAGTTTTTGGATTTCCACACATAGTCAGATTCAGTTGGTCAACTGCAGAAAAAATTCTTGAATCAGAGGCCCTGGCGGTTGAATGGGAAGATTTAGAGGAAGAACAATTGCCTACCGAACAAAAAATCTCCAAATATTTTGTAAAAGTTGATACACGTACAAAAGCTCCAAAACTAACAAAGCACTCATTTTTCACAGAGCGTCATCTCTCGAGCACCAGTGATTTGTGACAATAAAACGAAAGCAAAACAAAAAATATCAGCCTAACTTGCAACATACCTCAATTATACTGGAAAATCTATTTTTTATTCGTCTTATAGGAATATCTCATGTCAAAAATGAAAAGGAGCAAGTAATTTTATAATAAATCAATATGCCGATATAACATTGGTTTTATTACTGAATATTAAATTAATTAAAATTAATTTCAATTATATACATATTTACAGGACTCGTATAATTAGGTAGATAAAAGTATAATAATACGCATGATACCTCTTTACTCTATTATAGTAATTAACAATTAAGAATGTCTAGGGTGAAAATTCACTTACTGTTAATAGACACATGCTAAATTCACACATCTTAACACGGCTAATATGTGATATCGTAGGGGTAATTGATATCGACTAGATTAGTAAAAGCTACAATGATGAGAGCTGACAATGAGCATACGAGTTTTTTTTTCATTTTCTCATTTAAGAACGTAATAATTAAGTTATTTCCCGTTTCCGGCCTTTTTATTCAACCTACCTAGAAAGGTACCTCCTATATCGAGCACTGTCATTCAAACCCATTGACCCTACAAACAAGAACATCAATGCGTATCGAGAGATTGTAATTTACAGTCCCAACGTGGTTCTACGATTCATCGATCATAAAAACATCGACCAGATCTATGAATGACAGTAACAGTAACGTCAAGTATGAGAATGAGTTATGATTAATGGAAAATAATGAATGATCAAATAGTAGCAATTTAGCATCGAGTCCTTAATAACAAGGACACGACGAAGGAGTATCTGGCGTGCATATTCTCGTACCACATTTTGCTTATTTATATCAAGGTATCAATCAGAATTCATCCTATTGATTGACCCTCTTATTTACGCATGGTGTCTATTATACAGATATAAAAAGTGTTAAATTCACGATACGATTTGGTAATTGCAAATATAAAAAATAGAAACAACGTGGATAATTTCATGGTTAATTTTTCCTGGTGTTTTCTCTTTCATTCTTTTTCCTTTGTTTTTTTTTTCGAAGAAGATAGAAGGATTTAGTAAAACCCCGGGAGGAGGGGGAGGGGGGGCGATAGGAGACGATGGAGCATAAGGTTGGGATTAATTTAGCTGCAGAGTCTGAGACGATGAGTCTTTTCTTGATGGCTGTTGTTGTTTTCTTTTGGAAGAGCATATAAGGTGATCTTTTATCGCAATGAAAATACCACCAGGAGAATCAACAATAGATAAGTTCCTGCGATCGTCCTACTTCCGCTGGCTGAAACAATGTAATGATTTCGTTTGAATTCAAACTTTTATATACCAGTATAATTTATAAAATTGTTAAAGCTAATCAAGAACGGACGAACGGATGAATGAAGATGAAAGGAAGGCCGGAAGGAAGGGAGTAACGGCTGTAGGAATGGATGTAGGTGTCTGGTGATATTTAGAGCTATCTCTCTCTCTCTCTCTCTCTCTCTCACCTAGAATATGTTCAGCATGCGTGTGACCTTGCGCCCTGGTCTCCCTGCTCTCCATAACTGGTGCTTTTAGCGGCCGGTCGCCCTCTATACTGAGCTCATTCGATTTCCAATAGATGGTAGCTATCGTAGCGAGACACTTTATCTTCATGTCACCTCGTTTGAAGTGTTTCGCCCGAAGGCGAAATTCCAGTCCGAGTACAGCGGTCTGCAAACCTTCCCGATCAACTTCCGTGATATGAGGTCCATGTAGATATTGCGGGTCGACCTGTTGGGTCAATGCAATTAGCAGCGAGGTCAATGCTCGGTCAGAAAAATAAATGTACCTGGTTTAGTATATATGCATTATATCTATGTAATACATATATGGGGAAACCATTCGTTGACCTACGATTATTTGGTCTACGTGACTACGAGTTATCGTAAAAGTCATACCGGTTCGCCGTTGATAAACCAGCTGAGCATGGCGGGCGGTTTTGATCTTGCTGAAGTGCAATTGAAGCGAACCACGTCGGATACCTGGTAGCGATGCCTTCCGGGTCTACCCGTAATCACAGGACCATCTTCCGGTAAAGCTGAAAGACAAATTAAGTCTCTATGGTATATTTTCAATTTTTCCATTCACTTTGATAATCACGGCAATAAAGGAGGTAAGTGAGTTCAAGTGAATGCTCCTACTCACCGACCACCTGCATATTCGAGTGGCCCGAGACGGTTTGAAAAGATGGCCCCTCTGCCGAGACCTCGCATCTGTAGAGACCAGAGCTCATGAGATTTACAGAATTGAGGACGACCGATTTCTCCGTGGAATTGTGAATCTGAAAGTACAGGATATATTCGCTCTCAAGTATTTATCCGATGAAAAAAGGGTAATAAGATCACTAAAAAAAAAAGCCAACGTCACAATACAGCATAGAGGCCTCGAAAAGTACGGAAGGCTCTATCGACCGGTCATTTTGACTGTAATATCAAGGGCCTCGACCTGGTAATTTCGCGTGGTTTGGCGTTTCCAGACGTCGTGCGGAAATGTCGAGAGTTCCCACGATATTAACGACTACATCATAGACACCGATTTACCGTATCCTGGCGAGCCAGAGTGAAATGTTGTTATGGCAAAAGGGAATTCAGTCGGTACAAAGGAATGCGAGTACGGGATAGACCGACAGAGGGCTGACGTTAGTTCTCGAAAAACCCGGACGAGAATGACGCGTGAGAAGTGCGAGATAAATTGAAAGGGATAAGAAACGAGAAGAAAATGGATATGAACGAGTCCTGGCTCTGACTACCTTCTGGCGGTGTATAAGTTGATCGCACGAGGAGACCATTCGTTATCGATAAACTATATATATCCAGTAAATGGTTCTTACGTCGACGGTGACTCCTGGCAAAGAGAAGACCAGGACTGGCGGCATATCCCTAGGTACGTATCGATAAAACTCATTCCCATCCTTGTACCATTTCACCGAATAAAGACTCTCTCGGTCCAGGTTAAAGTTACATTCGAGTCTAACGTTCTGTCCGCGTATGACGTGCTGCGGTATCATCACCTCCATCATCCTGAGTGCGTCCGCCCCTGAAACAGAAAAGCCCAACGGGTGAATTTAGAACGTCATTCACGAGACCAAGGTAATATAGAGTATTCACTTGGTTAAACCAAGCACCAATAGTGCAGCAACGATAACGCGGTCCAGATAAAAGACGTATAGATAAAGGCCTACTGAATAATAGAGTGAAGTTACATTAAGCTACACCTGCCCTCCAGAGAAGCTCCATTTGCCGTGGAAAGTTCATGTACCCGTCCTGGGCGCCCTGGCTGATAAAACGAATGCACTATTTCACACACACGCACACATATATACATATATGTAAAGAGTGGTCATATATATCCGAATCTGGTGAAGTACCTGTCAAAATGAATGAATAACCGACACCGATCTACCAGCGTACTTTGATAACCAGTATTTTGGTTTTAGTATCTGGTGTCAGGACGGTGGCAGAAAATTTTGCTAAAAGGGTTATGCGAGGGTGCAAGGAAGCATTTGTGGCTGATCACCGGCAAAAAGCACACCCTAATTAGTGGGGCGAGGCAGATCGAGTGAAGTAGAGGGGGCGGCGGTGTAAGTACATGGTATAGTATAGAACCCCTGGTGCTGGGGATCTTTACCTACTTGGAGTAGGGAGGACATGCGATTCGCTCAAACGTAGTAAGTACCTAACCCGGCTCTTATTCATCAGGGTAGAAGTCACCCCGCGTACTCTGAGTCAGAGAACAATCCAACCCCCGTTGTTCAATATGCATGAGTTATCATTCATAACGTTCCAGGAATGAATCATATTCGGCAAGCATACTGTATTCATTACAATATTTGTTTTCTCCTTTATTTTTATTTTTATCTCTTTCCTTCCTTCTCACTTGTTCCGTTCATTCGTACCCCCCCCCCTCTTAATTTCTCTTTTACTCATTCTTGTTTGCTCGATTATTCTAAGTGCATTAGGAACACGTAAACCGAACCACGTCAGCGGTGATTCCATCAGTAATGCAAACCGCCCCCCCGAAGAATGATTTCACTTCCGGATTGGTCATACGACCCTCTTCATCCCAGCGCCTTCTTCCGCTCTACGACTCTTTCCAGATGCCTCACCGGCTCCATTCATTCTGGGTATAACAATTTTGTAATTTTTTTTCTTCTCTTTTGACCACTCGAAAACGTCGAGAGACGTTCGGACTGCACGTATCTTATTCATCGATTTCTCGGATCGTTCCAATAGATACGAGCGTTTCTTCTTTCTCAGTTCCGCCTGCCACGCCGCGTACTTCCTTGCTGCACTCGAGCATCCCTAACCTCCCCAGGATTCTCGCAAAGAGGACGAAAGCAACGGTTTCATGGGAAACCACCTCCATCCGCTCGAACGATCCTTGTAAAGTCCGAGAATCGGCAAACTTTCCCAGCGAGATTTTCTGCTTGGGTTTTCCCCTTTCGTCTCTCCGCTTACCTCTTTCTTTCGTCTTTTTTTATTTTTCTTTTGCCAAGAGCAATTTCTCCTTCCCTCGTTCGCCGGTCCCACGTATAGGCCTCCGGGCTTTTAACGAAGCAAACTGTTTGCCACGAGTTCAAGATAACTCGAAGCAACCCCCGGTTCAAAAGTTACAGCAACTCGATAAATCCTGGAGATAGCGATTACGTCAATACATAAGGTTACCCGCAACGAAATATAACAAAATATTCCCGTACCAAGCATTAAATAATATAATCAATAACGGCATGAATTTTATATTAAAAGGATTCTTCCTAACCAAAATCTGCGTGTAAGTGCAATTCGTGCTCGTGTGTGCGTCGAAAAAAGAATATATCTATATACACACAGGAGGGAGGTTGAACAGCAAAAGGGATCAGAAGTCTCGACCCTTCCGACACCCGCCCCTAAAATAAAGGTATTATCGAGGATCTCTCCCGAGTACCCTCATCCTCCCGATAATAGTTTCACAGTGGCGAAACGAGCTGACACGTAAGTCACCCATCCCTTCCCTATCGCCCATACGTCCCCCGACAGTTGCTTCATTTCTTTTCGGTATTATTTTACAGGGAAATCGAACACCGCACGAGAGATCAGGAAGCCTAGTATCTGCAGCCACATCGGCTACCTCCTGAACGGATAAGAACGAATGAACGGCTACCGTGGTGCCAGAGGGCAAGCGGTGTCATATGTCGAGGGTTAGAACCGATCGGATGCCGAAGAGAAGAGGACGTCGGGTGAGCGGATCATCGGTACCAAAGGAAACCTATAACAGCGATAGAAACATTGGGGTTTATTATGGCTGCCTTCTGTCGTTTGGCTGCGAAGGATGAAAGTGTCTGGGTTGGTAGTGGGGGCTGAGATGAGGGGGGGGGGGCAGGAGATGTAAGCGAGAGCTAATGATTAGGAGTCGATTGCGTCGGTACGTGGGTCTCAGGTATTTTCAAGCACCCCGGGCGACGTCGTTGTAATCAAACTAGCTATAACAGGCAAAGTAGGGAAACCTGTGAAATTCAAGGGTACTCTCTCTCTCTCTCTCTCTCTCTCTCTTGCACGTACATATATATAATCCATTGTCTTTGGGATGGGTATGCGGGAAACTCATGAAAGCATGTCCTGGGGGATTCGGGCAATGGCGGCTTACCCACCTACTACTAATTTGTTCAGGGATGAAGGAGAGGGGGTTTCAACAATTCGAATCAGCGCCGCGACGCTGGCTCGTGTCGCGCGAAATTTTAGTCACGGGTCGATTCGAGCATTAGCGAACCGCGGACAGCTGGCTAGGCTTGATAATAATGTAGGATGCAGTAATGGCGGCGGCAAACTGTACAGCTATAGGAATGTGAAATACTCAATTCTGCATAGTGATACAAGACGGCTTGTAAATCGTGTATACATATATACATAGGTACGAGTTCGCGATAGCAAATAAATCGATCGTCGATTGTTCCGTCAAGAATTTCTCTCGCGTCCGTCGATTAATTGCCGAACACGAGTGGTCGTCGGGAGGAATGAAACGTCCATAAAAAATCGTGAAACAAACAAGCAGCCAAGTAATGAAATACTTTTGTGACGCCCTGTATATACCGTCAGTGGCGCCGTCCCGCGAGCGTGGATCTGGTCTGGCCTAAACCTAACCTAACTTTGGTTCCTCGAACTAATCCAACCTAGTCCAACCTAACCTAACTTTGGTTTCTTCAGCTAACCTGGTTGTACACGGTCCGATGGCGGATGGACTATGGACGCAGATATATGCGATAGAACGACCGCACGTCGATGCATAAAGGGGTTTGGCTATAGTTTCTACGTGTAATTACTGCCCGATAGACAAACACAGCACAACGACGTCGAGCACGAAGAACGACAAGTAAACAGGGCAAATGAATGAAAAATAAAAACAGGAAGAAAGTAACAAAATAAAACAAAAAAAATAGGATAAACTGAACGAAAGAGAAAAAAAAGACCGTCTTTTTATCTATCCGTCAATGACATACACGCATGACCGTTCTACATGCGTGCTCCCATTCACGATCGTTTCAACAATATAAAATTACCGGATACGTCGCATCCGCAAAATTTATCGACGTCCTCGGACGTCGGTAAGTGTTCCCGTCGCAATCAGGCCGTTTCCTAGAATACGCATAAGTGTTACCAGAAACCGTGCAGAGAGCCCTCGCTTTTTTTTTTTACAACCCGTTGGAACAGTTCCTGTTATCACAAGAGATTCTCCCTTTGAGCACGGGGCGCGCCTCTGTTGCACTGTCCCACGGCGATATACGTACATAAACAGCGCCCGTTATCGTGGGTTATTTTGCTGGGACAAAAATATTTGCAAAATTATTCGCGCTGTGTTGACTGAGTACACGTACACATGTATGAACGTCCACTGAATTTTCGATTTGACTCGGGGTACGTCTAGGTTAGATTAAATATATCCGAAACAATTAGAGTCAGAGAAAAATTTGTCTAACGAAAATTATACGGTACAGATATATTATGGCGTTGATGATTAATTCGCGAGTGGAGATGCTTACGAAGAATCTTATGTTTTTCTGTAAAAATAAATTGATATGTTTTCTATCTCACAGAATGACAGCGGATCTTGAAATGAGGCACCCTGGGTGACCTTGCTTAATCTTGATGTCGCAGAGCTGCTATCGCACTCGGAGAAGAAAAACACATCAATCTATGTGAACAAAAAAAAAATGAAAAAGAAAGTATACCACCTTGATATCTCCTAAGTATATCCCCTCCCATGATAAAATTGTTATCAATATATAACCATTATATTTTGTATTCCGTATAACTTTGTTGGAACAATCTTTCAGAAACGCTAATAGTTAGTTATTTCAGGTGCTAATAGTTATGGACTAATCCCGTATACATATATATATACAGTAAATAATATATACTGGAGCATTATTCTAATTTCAAAGGGCATAATTTGCCGGCAGTACGTGGCACGTAGAGAGCCCTCGGGCTGGGTATACCTATCGATAGGCCATTATACCCAGAGCCCGAGTCCTCGCGATGTCCTGAAGGAAAGCAGAGAAGTCGGTAATATCAATGTATGAATAAGTAAAAGGATAACGGTATCAAGGAGGAAGTATCGTCCTGGAGTCGGTTTCTCTTAGTGGGATTTCGATTATTCCAGGATGATTTTCAGCGATTTTAGGATGATTTCCTCGGTGACTTCGAATGGAAATGCACGGATTACTTCAAGAGCGAATTATCCCTCGGGGCTCTCATCGCAACGACATTTATCGGCATAGGGGTTGAACCGGGAGGACCAAGGGGAGGGACGCGGGATGAAAACGTGGGTTGAAATCGTGGGAGGAAAACCTGGGAGCGGGCCCGGGATGGCTAGAGGACGAAAGCGAGTGAGGGTGAGACGAACGTAAGGAGGGACGAAGAACTTTTGCAGTTGGTGGCTCTGACGAAAAGGGTCTAGGGACTATAGGGACCAGGGATCGGGGACTAGGAAGACTAGTGTTGGGGATCATCATGCTGCGGGACTCTCGCCCGGCTTAGTTAGATCGCAACGTTTTACCTTGGCTTTATACGAATTTTATCCGCCATCTCTCAGAAACCCGTTCTACCCCTCTTCATCCCCTGGTCCATTAAGAACAGTGATGTATATACAGACGAGGTACAGATTCACAGCTATAATGTAATTAAGCGAAAGGATCCATGGACCTCGGTCGAGTCTTCCCGACTGCCGTGTAAATATAAGCGAGTTTCGTTTGGGAACGTCGAGACGTCCTGGAGAAACTTCAGAACGATCTCATACTCAAATATTAGCTCATCGTCGCGAAAACCTGCCACTCCTCTTGCGCGCGACAACCTCAAGCGTAGAAAATCCGCATCGGCCCCCGCTCGTATAAGAATTCATCGATTCCTTCCTCCTCCCTCCTCTCTCTCTCTCTCTCTCTCTCTCTCTCTCTCTCTTGCTCTCTCTCTTGGTCTCTCTCTCTCTCTCTCTCTCCCTTGGGTTAGCTAAATGTCGTACTGTAATTCTCCACTCCAGCCGTTTACGCCAGCACCGGGAAAATCTTCTTAAGGAATCGATAGCGCAAAGCGGTATACCTAGCTACAATCATAGCAGCCATCTTATGGGTACAGTCAACCTTCCTTGCTTTCAACCCTCTCCCACCCTTTCCCCTCCCTTCCAACCTCCCGAGAAGACACTGCAAGAGGATAGGAGGTAAGTTGAACAAGAAAACAGAGGAGATAGGCAGACGCGTATAACCCTCTGAACATAGAGCACGAAGATAGCGGCGGGAGGGTAAGACGGTGGTTCAGTAGATGGGGAATGGGCCTCTAGGTGGAAAACTGGAAAGCAACGTTATATAGTACGGGAGGCAGAGAGAAAAAGAGAGAGAGAGAGGACGTTTATTATTTACATGCAGCCTCGAGCATTTCCTGCCACCGAAACGAAATTTAGCGCTACTCGAGTACGACGAGAAATTGTCCGCCTTCTCCGCGTACTCGAGATTCGTGTAAAAGGGTCCGCCGCCCTCACCAGCCCATAGACGTATCTCAACGTGGTATTCTCTTTTCTCTCTCTCTCCCCCCCCCCCTCTCTCTATCTATCTATCTCTCTCGTTCAGGCTCGTCTACGTGTACTCTAGGCATTTCGCTCGTTTCCCCTGCTCGCACGGCTGTCTCGTTTATTTTATAAACACAGAAGTAATTCATGAGGAGACATAACGGACCACGGGGGTAGGTTCACGGCGAAACGATACGAAACGCACACGGTGTATCGCAACCCCCTCCTCCCCCCTACCATCCTCCTGCCCCTCTATCGTACCATGCCACACACCACTTCACTGCACGCCAGGCCACTTCAGTGTATGGTAGGATACAGTGGCGGTGCGCCTAAATTTTTTCCAACGTCACGATACGCATCGAGGGAGAGAGGGAGGGAGGGAGGGAGAGGGAGGGAGGGGGGGGGGGGGGGGGGGGGGGCGGGCGGGAGGGAGAGAGAGAGAGAGAGAAAGAAGTATGCATACGATGATGTGCTATAGTGAGAGAACAAGGCGTACAGACAACAGATGGTACTCGCGACGGCTGACGCGTGCCGGCTGCTCGTTTAATCGCTTAATTGTTATTAATTGAAAATGAGTCAATTTACGTGTAATGCCGTGCGATCGTCTCCGCGCATCAGTTCCTAATTAGATGATAATCGCCGTACGAAACGTCGATGCCGAGGGTAGTACCGAGTCAAGGTATCGAGGGGGAGGTTCGGGTTGTACAGCGGGTATGGGGTAGTAGCTTAAGTAGATATTCAAGGGAGTGGAAATGACGGGAGGGTAGTAGAAGACAGCAGACTACTCCGTGGTCGTAACAGTGAATAAGCGAGTAAACGAGTGAAAAGGGAAGAAGAGCAGAGAGAGAGAGAGAGAGAGGGAGGAAAAGTGGCGTGCATCTGCCGCTTGGGATTCTGTGAAAAATTATCCTCCGTACGAACGACTTTTACCGGCGAGAACTTAGCGACGGGAATCTTTTACCTCTGACGTCTGGACGCTTGAGATTTTTACAACCCCCTTAGAGCCCACGTTATAGCATTGTACGCTGTATATACCTATGTATCCGAACCTATGCTCGTTAAAGTACTCGATACGTGCACGTTAAAGATTTCCTATCTATGAGACCCTCCAGCACGTACCGGGATGCCGACCCTCGGCGGCCTTGCGCCCCCGTGAAAGTCCTCGCTGCTGCTGCTGCTGCTGCTGCTGCTGCCACTGGCGTCAATGGGTGGTTCAGGGGGTGGCTGGGTGGCCGTCGAGCTCAGGAATACGAGTAAATTTTGCCCGACTAAAATACATGACCTGGAGGGTGAATTATGCAGAAAACTGGCCCTAAGTCGGCCGCCATTTCTCCTCTGGCTTTCTGCTCTGGCAGCCCCGTTCAAGAGTCCCGAAATAATTGAGCAACTCGTAAAACTGCTTTCACCACCATAGTTGCCTCCTGCACGTTCATCCTTCCACCATCGTTCCTTTCGTACGTGTATATACCGTACCGCCGTCACCCTCGCACCTTCATCTCCTCCGAAACCCCCGTCGATCGATCTTTCGCAGAATCGTCGACAAGCCCCCCTCCCCCCGCCTCACCCCCATTTTCCTGCGGGAAGCTACTTTTATTAAAGACAGCCTAGAGAGATGAGACGACCGGGCGAACTTTAGGCAGCGCGACGGATTCTTTGTCTCCTTGGAAAATTTGCATCCCGGCTCCCCACTCCCCTTCCCCTATCTTACTTGGACGAAACGGTCGACCGACCCCTCTCTTGGTCCAAGATCGATGTAACGCGACCTCTTTCGCTTGAAGGGTGTTAAATCGCATTATTATAATCTCAGATTTTCAGATTCCGACGGTAAATCTGTCGTTGTCCTTTGTGCTAGGGATAATGGTGCCAAACTGCTTGAAATCGAGCTATTTAGATATATCTAAACTGTATGTATATGATATATCACTATAGTCTACAGGGACGTGCACGATATATGATATAGAGGTATTCTACACGTGTGAAGACGTCAAAGGCTAGATCCAATACCCACTTGCGAATAAAGCCAGGGTCTCATTATTGATGGAATGCTATATCTATAATCTACTTACTCTTTAATGATAGTGCATATAATAAGTGCATAGTACTTTTGCAATTATATGTGGAGCATAGCGAAAGTGCCAGCGAAAAAATTAGAATAAATAAAGAAATTTGGTGGAAGCAAGGGGAGGGCAAACTTGCTCGGCAAAAGGCTGACTTGCCTAATTGACAAATAAAAAAAAAAGTCAATACATTAGCATTCCGTGAAAACGCTGAACGGACGTAGTTACCGATGCACGACATACAAGTGTAAAAGAATTGGTTGAATAAAAATATACATATAGAGTTATTCAGTAGAAACGCACCACCTGAACATGGTTCTACCATAGAAATCAAATGGACGGGGGGCTAACTTCAGGTGGTGCGTTTTTACTGCATAACCTCGTACATATAATATGCAAATTGTAGAATTGGTGAACACGCGCCGCAAAACGGTTTAATCCATTCCTGACCAATCAGATTCGCGAGGAAACTGGCTGTGCGATGAATCGAGCCTCGCCGTTGCCAGGATGCAATACTTTTTTTCGTATCCGACGCTTCGGAATGACAGATCGCCCACGCTTTCTAGTTTTCCGTAGATTTATCCCGGGTCTTTCCACGGGACAGAGGATAGAGGTGGAGTGAAAAGAACAGTAAAAAAATTATTCCCCTTGCAGAGTCAGAATCATCGCGTAACGCTTTACGCCACTTACCGGCATATACTAAAAGGTGAAACAAAGAGAAAAAAAAAGAACGAAAAAGAAAAATCATTCCACAGGACGTTCCGAGCATTCCATTTTTCATAACAGAGGCATCAGGGAATAGCGAGAGTGTAAAAAAAGTGCTGTTGTCAAGGTAGAATAAATTTAAAAAAAACCATTCACTAGGTATATAAACTAAATATAATCAAATGAAAAACGTCACTTACCCAATGGAGTAAGAAAGGCCAGAATGCCGATAAGGCCCATCTTCGAGAACCAATCCATGACACCACCTCCCGGATGGACACTCTCGACGCGTGTCCTGGATAAGAGAACCAGGACTACAATGGCAGCCGTTACACCAGGTAAAGTCAAAGGTAAAAAGGATGTTCTCACTTCCTGGGTATTTTCACGTTCGCGCGCTTCTGTCACTCGCACGGCTGTCCGTCACTCTGCTCCTTCCTAGTTACGTTAGTCTCTCCTCTCTCACTCTTTCCCTCTCCTCTCCCACTCTTAGTAACTCCCACTCCTCTCTAACACACGGGCGAACACATATCCACGCACAGCGCCACACAGCGCAAAGGACTAAGGGAATACACACGCGCCCTCTCTTGTTTTCCCGTACCCTCCAATCCGCTTACCTTACCAACTTAGCCGGACTGTCCCGTGTACTATTCCCTTCCCGTTTCACAATGACCAATAATTATTCTTACGGAAGCAACGTAGCACCGCAGTTATTATTGATTAGATATATTTCAGAAAAATTCGGAGGTAGCGTTGTTGTCGCTCTGTTCAGAATGCAGTCAATCGCGTGAGAATCCTATGTACTGCGGCCTGTCCTGTGTCTTTGTGTATAGTTTTATTATCACGTGCACGAATATTTTTCGTGATTCCAGGAATAATGGCTTCTTCCGCAATCTTTGATGTGAACGCGTTATTTGCGCTCGGTGCACGCGAGATGTTTTCGTTCTTTCTCTCTCTCTTGTGGCTTCCAAATACGATGTCGAGCACGTTGCTACAGACGATAAGAGTTGGCGCTCTAGCCTGACAGACACAACCTCTTCTTCAAGCAAATCAAAACTGTCTGCAGACGTAGCAGCAGTTCCAGGTGGTAGCGGGAGTAATATGGGACACTCGCTGCTGCTCCCGAGCTTTCGGAACGGACGCGTCGTCACGCGAAGACGGCAGGACGACCGAATACGCGAGGACAGACATTTGAAATCGTAGCCGAGTAGCAGCGACGGCCTATGCCAAATGGCGCCCCTCCCTTTACTATATTAGCGCCTGAAAGACAGCCACAACCCTGCGCCACTGGTATACGGGGTTGAACCGGGCGACGCATGCGCACTTAATATTTAGCCAAGCGGGCATTTATCTCTCTCTCTCTTTCTCTTTATCATATGCTCGCTTTTTCTCATTCTATCTTACTCTGTTACGATCTTCACTAGTACCGCCAGCAGTACTACCGGCAGTAGTGGAACCTCTCTCTCTCTCTCTCTCTCTCTCTCTCTCTCTCTCTCTCTCTCTCTCTCTCTCTCTCTCTCTCTCTCTCTCTCTCTGTCTATCTATCTATCTATCTATCTCTATTCCTACGTCAGTGTTAGTTGCTACTTCTCTCTTTCTCTCACACACTAGGTTTCGTGCACCCGCACAAGCGAGCACACCCCAATCCGTACCCTGGGCACCCTAGACACCCCAGACACCCCAAGCACCCCGGGTACCCTGGCAGGGCCGTAGTCTTAGGGTTTCACGCGATGCCACCACGCGGCACGTATACTTCAACCTTCTATGCATGCATGCATCCTTTTCCTGGACTCTATACAATTCTGTGCCGTACCTGCCTATAACGTTTGGAAGTTGAGAGAAACGTGACTTGTTTCTCTGGAGTCGAAGCGTCGCGTCTTTCCGTTTAAAATTGTTAAGAGCTTTCCTTTTCTCTCTCTCTCTCTTTCACTCTTTATTTCGTATAGTCTCTCTCTTACGGAGGTCTTGTGCCAGGACTCTCTATCGCTTTGAGCAACTCGCCTCTCTATTTATCTCTATTTTCCTGCCTTTCACGGGACATCGAATTCTATACGTTCCACCTTCGCGCCCAACTAAATCCGTCCCGACGGCTGATCGAGTATGGTCTCTTTCTACTTCCGCCTCAGCTGCAGCTTCCCTTCCGGTGGTGTCTTGGTATCTCCTAAGGAATTCAACGTATCGTTTCTATTTCTCGAATTCGTTGCATTTGATATCTCGATATACGTCGAGTCGAAACTAGACGAGTTCCAGCTCCTTCCAGGGAGCACTCAGCTGCTGTTGCTTCTGGGATGGAATAAAAAGAGAAACATGATGGTGGAGGTGGTATAAATCCAGAGAGTGATAGCTGCACGTATAGCAATATAGAGGTTCGCTTCGCAGATCTTCCTGAAAAACGTACCAGTACGGCAATCCAATTGCGCACTGCTTAAAAGGAATTCGCGAATGGTCGAGGGTCGACGCTCTGGAACCGACGCCCAAGAACCTCCTGCTCCTTTACCTCCCCTTTTCCACTCGGAAGAGGAAACGGTTTTTTTTTTAACTTGCTGTCTAGTCCAAGCTGAGCCCGCATTTCGTACATTTACCCGTTTGGAAAATTTCGAATTTTTTGAAAGTTTCACCCACGCCATTCGTACTCTTAGCAGTCTCACACATTTTGCTCTTAGGTCGTATGGAATTTACATTGGTTCCTCATACTGTATTCAATGTTATTTTCTTCCACAATTTAGACTTTTGTTCAATTACATAAAAGTTTCATATTGATTAACCTCAATGTCTATTCGGCTATCAATCTCAATTAAATCAAGTTAAAAAAAAAACAAAAATTGATGAATATAAAACAAAAATGAAATTTTATTTAACCATTAATCGATACAGACTGCCATTGGATTTATTTACAGGAAACGGAGCCGTCCCGAAGTACGACGGTCAGCTGCCTATAAAATCCAATAGCAAATACGTCCCTGAGGCATCCACTTCTTCTACGTCGGATATACGCGTACGTGCAGCTGGCCAATTTTTTCAAGGGGGGGCTCAAGCGAAATAGTGGCTTCTCGGAATCTATTAAAGAGAAAGAGTGAAAGAGGAACGTTCTTCTTCTTTTTTTTTATACTGATTCTCGTTAGTTAGTTAAACTCCAGACGTCATCTGAGTTTCTGCTGATCGCGTGTTTCCTGCAAAGTAAACGCGTTTACGAACTGCGCCGCAAAGCACCTACACTTCCCCCACCTCCCTCTCTCTCTCTCTCACTCTCTCTCTCTTTCTCTTTCTCACGAGTCTAGTCGATTTCTCATCTCTCTCTTGACTTTCCATCGAGTTTCGAGTCTCGACCCAGGACGATAGGAAATTCCCGATATCCAATACCGGGGCGCTCGCCGCTTTCGTTGCTCCGATACTTCCGAAGCAGCTCTAACGACGACTTTAGCGTAGTCGTTAACTCTCGGTCACAGAATACGAAAACCCTTCCTTCCGTTTCACTGATCTTTCCAAAACTTCCAATTTTACTTAAGTAAACGTTTATGGTATTCGTTCGCAGCGGGGCGCGAGACATCCACCATTTACCATTACTCAGCAACGCCATCTTTTTCTACCATTCGAACATTAAAGACGTCTGAGATACACAGTTTCTAATTTCAGAATCACGTGATCGAGCACCGACCAATCAGACATGTCCGTGTGAATTGGACATAAGGATAGGAATGAGAATCAAACCACGAAAATATGTATATAGACGATCCGTCAAGCACGCAACTGTATACACAGCATCAGGAATAGGAACCGTACTCTTAATTCTGTAAAGTGTTAAGATATGTATATCTTATCCATTGTCACGCCCTCTATAGGTATATTGCTTCTTGAAGCTATATCTTCAAGGTAATCAGGTGAAACAAGAGTTTTCCCAGGAAAACGTTGGTCTCCGTCGAAGTATACTGGCTCGTCCATGCAAACAGAAAGTGCCTGACGTCGCACTTAGGTACTAGGATACCTCTACTAACGTAGCTACTTTGACGTAACGTGCGCTTCGAGTTGAGACTTTGACTGAAGGTGACCTAATTTGTCTGCTTGCGGAAAGTGCGCAACGTGGGTAGCTATCCCGACGACTTGCCCTGCGTTAGGTTACGACAACACCCCTTTTCACTCACCATCTTCTATACCTTTTGTAACTAACCATACAGTTACTTGGTATATATATATAGGCATAATATATATATATATATATATATATATACATACCTAGTATCACAACCATTGCTGTGGCTCTTATTGACTAACTCTCGCATTCTCTCTTGTCGCTTTCCTTCGCTACCTACGCTACCTTCAATAAAGCCCTTGCCTTCGGCACAACCGCTACCTTCATTCTACGTCTTCTACCCCAACCCACCTACTGTACATACATACATACCTTCCGTGAGATAGGCATCTATCTTGCGGTATGACCTAAGGTAGCCCTTAAAGTAGCCCTTTCTCGAAGGATGCTCTTTGGGACTCTTACTTCCTCAATACTCTTTATCACGAGTTGTTAATCATGTATCTGATTACGTCATTAGGATATCCAAAACAGCAGTTCCCCGACTCTTTCGTTGTTCTTGTAATTAATGTTTATATTGGTACGCTTTGCTGTCAGAATGATTTTTTTTTCTTGCGACGTTTAGTATCTTAGGATCGAAATGTATGAAGAGCGAGAGAGAGAGAGAGTGTGTGAACCTATGACGTCCATGACGCCCGCGAACCACAACGAGGACGTTGAGAGGAAGTGAGTGAGTGAGTGTAAAATAAAGATATATGAACTCTGACACTTGTCGCGACTGTCAGTGAGGCCACTACTTGTACCAGGAAGAAAATAAATTTTAAATGAGTCTTCCGTGCAGCCCTTTAAAAATTGTCGACGTCGTCTCGCGACACCCTCCAGCGACATGGCTGCGTCGGGACGCACGAGGTAACACAGAAGGGTTCACGTGGGCATATCGCGGGGTTGCGCACCATTTTATTTGTATTAGAGTCCAGTAGCTTGCCTAATCGGAAGAAAAGAGAGAAAAAGGGAAGGAGAGAGAGGGAGGGAGGGAGGGAGAGAGAGAGAGGGGAGAGAGAGAGAGAGAGAGAGAGAGAGAGAGAGAGAGAGAGAGAGAGAGAGACCTATATATTGTCTCCGTGGAAATATTTCCTGTTCGCGTTCATTACGGCAGCCATTCAGCCTCCACTTAGCAGATCCTTTGTCCATGAAAAGGTCCATTCCACCGAGGAAATTTATATTTCGTGGGATATATACTTGGCTGGTTCCTAAGGGTGGATGCCAACCGGCCGGCAACAAGGGAGCCAACTTTTCCGAAATAACTTCAGTTTCCGCAATACCGGCATCGCTGCTTTTTCATCCATTCAGCTCTCTTACTTCTGTTTCTACCTTTTTCCATCTGCCAACGTGACCCGGATTTTCCATACGATTCGAAATTACCGCCAATCGACTCGTACACGCGAGCCATTGTTTTTCTTAAAGATCCAACGGCGTCATTTGACAAAGATTGTCGCGTGCTACTCACCCATAAGAACGCAACTCGGGCTCGCAAATGCGCAGCCCACGTTGTTGCCTCCAACCAGAAAGAACGGCCACTCGACGCGATGTTAACTCGATTTGGAAGTTATATTCGGCTGGGACTTTTCGACAAATTGCTGTGAATTTATTCCTAGGTCAAAAATAAGCGGGCGTATTTTATCTCGTACCTTACTGTGTTTTATAGGGGCACGCTCCTGCGGAGATGGCATATGTGGAAGTGCCGTCTGTTTTATGCCTACCTAAACATCTGGAACGTTTCTTCGTAGCACACACTTATTTACGCTATCCTCCCTCGCATATACATATATATATATATATATATATACATGTATCCAACACAAAACGTTACGTGGCGCGAAAGCGAAGGACGTGCCAGGTCCCATCCAAGGGTTGTCAATTTATATGCCTCCCTATATATCTATAACGACACATAACCTATACATCCTTTTTCGGACATTTTCTTGTCGAGTACCTTTGACAATTTCGCGTATTTGGTTTCACAGCCATCAGTTAAGTGTTTACTCATCATCCCCGTCACTCTCGTTATAGAATAAAAAATCTGTATCTCTCGTGTTTTCTTCGCTAAAAAAAAATCTAACGATATTTTCAGGCAGGGCAGGTATTTGTTTCTTCCATTAGAATTCTCTCTTGTACCTGGTCTTTCTCCATGTTCGTTTCACTCGGTCTTCACACTCTTTACCCGCTCGACTCACTTGACTCACTCGAGAGACCGGAGAGAGGAGGATGGTACCAGTCTTCGTTCCCGGTGGAAGGATCTCCCGGTTGACAAGCTACGAGTCAACGACGCTCTCTCCATCTACATGGTACTTTTACACGTTCTTTATTTATTTAAAGACCAAACGCTCCTGGCTAAGTACACTCCTCGAGTGTCAAGTCTTTATCAACATGGCGTATAGCGCAGTGAACTATACGAGGAAGTAACGTGCTCTTTTAACGGTGTAAACAGTGTTTCAACCACGGAAGAGATCGTGGATAACGTGACTCTATACAGTCAGCTATAGTCACCCAGTCATCCATGTTAGTCAGCCAGTCTAGCTATAGTCAGCCACTGCACTTGGGGAACCGGCAGATAGGTTGCGCGCAATGAAGCGACTCACCATAGAAAAAGGTCTGGGACTATTCAGCGGCCTTTTCGCCGGCAGAGATTTTTGAAGAATTTAACGCAAGACCTTGGAAATTGAAGCAAGCGATGCCAAGGGAAAGCAGAGTGATTCTGGAGGGTGGAAAAGGGTGTAGGGCGATGGTGGAATCCATGAGAGAGAGAGAGAGAAAGAGAGAGAGGGAGGGAGGACAGGGCGAATGTGGCCTGGAAAACCCACGCGTCTGTATATACATATACATGCGTACTCACGGCACAAAGCTTTGCAGGACACTCCTCTTTTCGGTACACCGGAACTTTGTTTTTCTTTTCCTTTCTTTATCTTCTCCTCTCTTTTTCATCATCGTGGAACGGCGAACGCGTAATCGTGTCATCTCGCTACGAACTTCGACGTACGGCGTATCTATTCTCGGCGAAGAAGGATGGATTTTTTTAAGATTTTTTTTTATCTCCCTACCTTTTTCTTTTGTCGCGACCATCTTTTGTCACGGACGCTACTTTTCGATGGTCTCCTGTTGATAGAGTCCTTTCTATAGCTTTAGCAAGGATGGGTGCTGCTGGGGGTGTAGTAATAATAACTGCTAGAGACAGTGTGTATATGTGTATATATATTTATATATATATATATAGCAGTTTCTTTCACGTGTTCGGCATTGACTATTATCAACAAAGGTTCAATGCTTTCTTATAGCATACAACGTTTAATTAGGAATTAGCACCGAATCCACTCCTTTGTCCGGGACAGAGGCTCAAAGGATTCGGACCGTAGAGTCCAGAGTAATTGGTTGCTTGACCTCTCGGCACGAGGTAGCCAATCAGAGGACGTCCAGGACTCTCTGCGACGGTTAGATGTACAGATAAGTAGATGACGAGATGAACGGACGGCGAGACGCGGCTAAAGATAACCAGATGGTGTGACAGGGAGACAAGTGAGATAGTTAGTCGACGAGATGACGAGATGGCTGAAAGTTTGTGTTGCGAGTGTAACGACCAGCAGAGAGAAGCGGGGCTGCGAAAAGTGGATTAGTACGGAGGAGTTTGAGGAGGGAGTGGGTGTTGGGACTTCTAGTGGCAAAACTCACACGTCCCACCCCTCACGCTCTGACAACTGTCGGGGATAGAAGTCATTGTGAAAAGATGGCTCTCTGCCGGGGCTCTGGACAAAAGAAAAGAAAAGAGGACGTTGAAGGACACAGTGATATAGGGTAATGGTGGATCTGCCGGTTGAGGAGCAGGGGGCTGGATGGAGCAGAAGAACATTTGTAAAAAAGTAACGTCAATCAAGCACATGGAATTTTTCGTAGCAACTGTTAAGCTTCCGCTTGGTGAATTCCCGAAGAATTATACTCGAGAGGTCACACGGGAGCGTCTTTGGATTTGAAGGGAGTCGCGGATAACGATGGGAAAGGTGGGAGGGGGGGCTGGTGGGGGGATACCGGAGAGAACGGACGAAGAGTCAAGCTGAGGGAATACGAAGTAGAACGTGGAAAAGGCACCTGGGCCCTCATACCTCTCCCAACTAAACTTTCCATGCCATGGTCGTCTTCCTGGATTCCAAACAGGAGCTTCTACTGGAACACGTGGCTCTTAGTCGAACTCCTTAAGGATGAACCGTTCCACGTCCCTTGAACTTTGCCCTGGCTGAGATTTGTGTGTGTCTGAGCTTTCATCGAGGTTTCCGGTTTATTAGACTACAGGCAGATAGAAGAGTGCCCATCCCCAAGATTCAAGGGTAGCTGCTAGTGGATAGGCCCGTTGGTAGGCAGACAGTCTTTGAAGATACATATATATATTATAGGAGGGGGACCGAGTGGGGGGATGCTACAGTATATCGGTTGGTCAGTGTGCTGGGATTCGATGCCATAAATCCACATAAAAAGAATATTCACCGGTTCAATTCCCCAAAGGGAGGTTGTCGAGGAGGAGGGAGATGGCCGTGGAAGAGTATGGGGATCAGTGGAGGTAGAGGAGATGAAGGCCTACCAAACCAGGATAACTTATGGGGGTGTGCATGAAAGACGTGGCCGAAAGAAATATCAAATAAGCGTGCGAGGGAGAGGTCGTATATCGATTTTCGTTCGCGCTAATAAATAAGCGCATGCGCCTCTGGTTGGATCCGCCGTCGGCCACCGTGAATCGTCCCCGTAACTACGCACGGGGCTCTGTTGTGCTGCGCCCCGGGGGATAAAATTCATCCTGACGCGTGCAACTGGTATCCCAATTACTTCTGGAGAGCCATTAGAGGAGTGCGCGCCTCTTACTAGACTGTATAGACTTGTATAGGCATAGACGACGTCGAGCGTCTACGATACCGACGCTCGTCGATCCTGTCAATTTTAACCCAGGTTCCCGGCCCCTGATGACGATGTCGATCTCTCACCCTCGTAGTCCATCAACTGTACCCGGACAATCAGTTACGCTACCCCCTTTCTTCATCTCTCTCCGGTATTGACTTTTCATAAACGTCACTCATTCTTGATTTACTCCAAATCATCCTCATAATGAGTTCATGACCCGTACATGATTTGCTCATTTTACCCGCAGGGTTCCGTGTCAATTACAGTACACAACGTAATTTTCATCCCTCTTTTTTCTCTTGGTTCGTATCGCCCTCTCGAAGAAGTAGGGCGGACTGGGTGCTTTAACCCTCTACACCCTCCCCCCCACTCTCCCTCCGACCCACCAGTAGGTCATTCGTTCATTACTTCTTGCGGTCATTCACTTAAACCTCGACAGCTAACACCGCTAGCCGATCGAAAATCACGAGCGAACTCACCCTTACTTCCCAGAATTTCCTTTCTCCCTTACTCTCATTCTTCCCTATAAGGGTAATACTGTATATCAGTTCATCCCCTCACTCTCAAACTTCTCTACCCACACTGTCTAAGTAACCACACCGCAATGGATAATCTCAAAAGGAACCGGATACCTCCCAGTGGAATTGAACCTTCACTTGCTTTCCGGACCGACATTGAGCACCTACGTTTCCGAGCAACCCCTGGCAAGAAAGAGAGGGTGAAAGGAGAGGAAGAAAGTGAGGAGCGCGGTGGTCCAGAGGAAAGAATGAGATAAAGTGAGAAGGCGAGAGAAGGGGGGGGGGGGCAGGTAAAAAAAGAAATAAAAAGAAACAACGACACAACGAAATAAAGGAAGAACAAAGGAATGAGGGGTGGAAGAAAGGATTTGGTCGTGTCGTAGGATCGCACCCAACAACGAAGCTTTTTTCTTTTCTTTTTCTTCATTTCTTTTCTTTTGCCTTTCCCCTTCCCTGTCATTCCCTACCCTTTCCACGACATTTTCATCCCCAAGGAAACCTCTCAGGAGACACGGAAAACTGTGCTAGGAGGACTCGGTTACCAAACGACTGGGATGTTTCTCAACTATGGTTCCTCTTTAATTTTGTCTCCTTCGTTCGGAACGTTAATTAACATTCATTAATTGGAACGAATCCGCAAGGGTCTGGATTATTCTATACCGCGTCGTGCGACTTTTCGTCTTCCATTTGTCGAATTAAGGCGATATACATTCCCTCCTTTTTTTTATGCTGTTAGGAAACTTCTAGACTTTTTTCACTCTCTTAAGCTCTTTGGGTATGATTGTTAGTTTATTTCTCTCTCTCTCTCTCTCTCTCTCTCTCTCTCTCTCTCTCTCTCTCTCTCTCTCTCTTTCTCTTTCTCTTTCTCTTTCTCTATTTCTCTTGGACTGTGCTTGTCCGAGATACCTGTATTCATTATTAAGATACATGTATCTATGTTTGCGGTTATACGCAGTGACGTATGTGTTACAAAAGAAGACTCCAGTCTTCATGTTACACGTGAATGGAAAAACTCAGTCAACCCTGCACTGCAGTCAAGTAGTAATAATTCGAGAAAATGTAGTTAAATTTTTTTTAATAATACGGAAATCTAGGACGTGGGGTTCGAGTCGATTAGATAATGAGATTGATGCTATAAAATAAATCAGCAGACAGATTCATGATTATTGGGAATGTAATCGAGCAAGAAATGCAGATGCAAAGATGGTCGTGACGTTATATCCGATTGAATCGTTAAAAGACAAGTATTTGCATTGAGTTCTGAAAATATGAAAACCCGTGCAATAATAATGGTAAAAATCGTAAAAATTGCGAATACGGGAATACGTATAGTCGAAGTGGCGAGAAGTGGTATCGACGTGAGACCCTCTTATTTACCTGGATACAGGGGCAACTCGCGCGACAGTCGAGAAATAGCGAAGCGCCAAGACGCTTTTGCATCGAGTTCGCGTTCCGTCGGCAATCGACGATCATGCCTTGCAGATTCGCGGCGGCGTCCGTTAGCGTCGGCGCGTTACGAAAGAAGATTTTGCAACGGCGTGTACGATCATTGACTTGGCCAGCGGCGCAGACGCTTCGCCACTCCGACGCACAAACCCAACGCTATTCCCATTCCAATTGGCATTCCCATCCCCACCACTACCGACATCTACGTCCCCCCCCCCCCCCCACACTTTCCGTCTCGTGGAGTTCATAGGGGGTGGGGCGATCCTGCCGCAGTACCGACGGGTTTCCGTTAAGGGTAGAGACCCTCGTAACGCGGTTATATAGATTTTTAATTAGCCAAAAAGCCAAACTTTCGAAATATGCGTGTCTGCTTGGCGAGAAATCTTTGAACCACAGGACTCTAGTCGTTCAGAACTTACCGTGTTTAAATCCATCAGAAATCATTCAAATATTCCTGTAAACCGTCCCGGACACGACGATTCGCCGCCGTCGACAATTTGTTCGTGTCCGTCGTCCTCGTCGTTGTCATCCTTTACATCGTGAACCTCGTGCGCGGATTCATCGTGTAAATAGTGCTCAGCCTTTTATAAGTTGGTTAATCGTTAACCCTATTTCTAACCTCTAAAACCGTTTCTCTTTCACTCGATCATTCAGACTGTGTCGGAGGCTCCAGTTCTGTCTCGGTTTCTTTGTCTTCTGACTCTACTATCTCTCTCTCTCTATCTATCTTTCTCTCCATCTCTCTCATTTAATCTTTTTGTCTATATGGATATCCTGTGAGACAGTTGTATTAATGAGTTCGCGCGAAAAGGCGGAACACGAAGACCCGGACGAAAACTCTTGAGGATGTGGCGGAGACTCTTCGACGTGGCCCTTCTGCTCTTCATTCCAGGTTCTTCGATTCTCTCTTTCTCAACTTTTTCTTTCCCCCTTTTCTTTCCTTTCACTCTCTCCCTCTATCTCTCTTTCTCTTAATCCAACCTAACCTGTAGCTCTTTTAAACATTTCTTTCGCCAGCTCCCGTTTCGAATGTCAGCGTCTCATACTTTGTTCTTGTTTTCCTTCCTAATTTCCGTAGAAGAGTTTCCAGCATGTCTTTTTTCTTCTTCTTACACAGTAATATGGTGAGTCATGATTATCCCTAACGATCGTTATAAACTCCCTCGTGGTCTCATATCAATTTTCAATGAGGCGATCTTATATTATCGTCTGGTAGTCCTGTCGAGAGAAGGGAAGCCCTCGAAGATCGAGATGGCACACCCTGACGGGGCTTTCACCTCCAGGACACGCCCTTGCTAAACCGCGGGACGTTTGCGAAACCATGAAACGTTTTTAGTTCTCTCTGTGAACCTTATAATTGGCTTAATTTCAAATAAAGTAGTCGTCCAAGGCGTGCGGGCTTCGTCGCCCTTAAGCCGCTCCTCAATTGCCTCTAATTGAATCGAGTCACATTGGGACTCCTCTCTGTCTTTCTCCCTCCCTCCTTCTCCCCCTCCCCTGCGCCCCCCCTCTCTCTCTCTCTCTCTCTCTCTCTCTCTCTCTCACACACTCAACCCTCTCTCTGTCTCTGCTCTATGCTATGTTTGCAAGCTCTCGCTAAGCCAGATATTTATGGCTGTGTACCATAGCGAACCATCTCGTCTGCCTCGCTTTAGTCCTCTGCAGAGTGACTGCTAGCCAACGAGTAACAGTCGTACCACCTGAACCATAGAAGAAAAAAAAAACTAGTAACGTTAATGTCACTCACAATATCGTCAAATATAATTATAAAGTTTTAGAAAACCAGCTGGTTAAAATTACTTAATGTATGTACATACATATAGAAGCACGCTATGGTCAATATTTCTTGTTAAAAAATAATGATAAGTAAGGGGTTATAAATTATTAATGAGCATCTTCTATATAATCCAATCTTTTTTTTTTTTCGTCAGGAATGGGAGCACTGCAAATGACCCCACTACAGATACCCCAACACGTCGTTTTCAATCAGACGGTGAAGCTTGAGTGCAACTTCAACTTGGACCGCAAACTTCTCTACTCGGTAAAATGGTACAAGGACGGAAATGAATTTTATCGTTACCTACCGAGGGATGTGCCGTCCGTTCAAGTTTTTCCAGTGGCTGGCGTGGTTGTCGACGTAAGTGCGTTTCTAACGTTTTCCATCGGTAATAACGAAAGTATGAAAGGAATGAGTGGAAAGGAAATGGGAACAAAAAGTAGAATCCAGTATGAAGCTTTCGTGGAAGAAATTAAAATGCCATTTCCTTGCTCTTCTGCTTCTGCTCCTCTTTTCATTTTTCTTCTGGCAATGACTATTGCCCCACTCATCCAACCCCGTCAGCTTCTTCCCGGCCGGCAACCCTCGCCCACTTTACCTTACCCGTAAATACCGTCAAAGTACATCGTGAGCTGCAATCATTACTTTTCCCTTTTTATCTCTTGCCTTACTCTGTATTCGCCGTCGAAATAAGAACGCGTGTCTGGACTTTTTAAGATTTTATCTAACGCAACGGACTCTGGAGATGACGTAACTCTTATGCAATACGTCAACGGCCATATAAGTGTCTGGTATTGCATATGTGAATTTTATTGGCAGGATATCTATTTCAATAATTTTATATTATTTTTTATTTACTTTATTTAATCGGTATGATGCAGACGCGCGAATCTACAAATAGATCAGTCGTCCTCAACAATGTTGACCTCAGCAGCTCAGGAAGATACCGTTGTGAAGTTTCCACGGAAGCCCCGGCCTTTCAGACAGTTTCAGATCACGCTGACATGATGGTAGTCGGTGAGTCACTGATTCCTGTAATAGACCATTAGACTGGATACACGTCATACGCTTCATCGTGTATAATTCCATATTATCATGTAATATCGAATAATTCGAAAACATCGTGAAATTACAGTATTGCCGGATAAAGGACCACGAATAACCGGTGGTAGATCGAGATATCAGGTCGGCGACATTGTACGTTTGAATTGTACCTCAGCCCGCTCGAAACCTGCTGCCCTTTTGAACTGGTTCATCAATAGCGAACCGGTACGTGTCACTATGTGTTCTTTGTAAACAACAATCATCGTCTACCTCACGTACACCTAATGAATACCCATAGTGATTGATGCTAGCCAATCACTATATAGATTAGGTAATGTTATTATTTCAATTTATATATATATATTATTTCAATGACTTCAGGCTGATCCTCAGTACCTGAAAGGACCTCACATTACGGACGTGGATGAAAATGGCCTTGAGACTGCACAGCTGGGTCTTGAGTTTCGCGTGAAGACCAAGCATTTCAAACGCGGCGACATGAAGCTCAAGTGTCTCGCGACAATAGCGACGGTTTATCTTCAGAGCAACGAGGAAAGCGTCGAGGGCGACGAGAGACTCCTCAAGGCGCCAGTTATGGAAAGTCGTGAGACCAGGGCGCAGAGCCACACGAGAAACGATATGCCAAATGGTGAGTATTGCTAATTGATTTATTATTTTATTTATGATTTTCTCCTGTTTCCTGAAGCTAATGGGCATTCATTTCCGGTATACGCGGAACAATCGATAGCAAGCTACAAAGCGTTAGCCGGGCTCACGTCAAGAAGCTGTTAAAGTATTAACAGGATGCGTGACCTGATCACGCATCCTTTCAATGTATAATACAATAAATTCATATTGATTTTCACTAACGTTCAATATTTGACAACGGTTTTTGTTTCAGCTGGCGGATATTGCATCGCAAGGACAAGCTCAGCGTCCATTTTGATACTGGTTGTGTTATTTGTCACGCGATAATAATTACTTTTTAACACTTTTTTTTTTCATTTATAATATATATATTTTTTTCTTTACTTTCACGTCGCTTCCTAATTCTTACCGATCACGTAAGACATCGTTTTTATTGTATCCGACATATTAACTGATAAGTCGTGTATTGGCGCTAAACTATTCGTAAGTAAGTGTAAATTTTCGGATGGACGTCCGGTATGTTTCCATAGAGTATAAGGGTTCTTACGCGTGTGTGAAATGCCGTGTTTCCTACTTAATGTTAGCATTATTGTTGTTATTATTATTATCGTCATTGTTATCAATATTTCTTTTTTATCGCGACTGTCCTCGACAACCGCGCGATGCACGACAGCTATTATAATATTTATATATTTCTACTATCGGCTGCATACCAGAGGAGAGGGCCTCGGTCCTTATTGTTCGACGAATCGATTATTTTCCGGTCCTAGTAAAGAACACAGTTGTCATAATTCTCGTCACTCATCGATATCGTAAGTCGTCATGCTCGTTGTCGTTGTCCTTATTGTTATTCTCGTGCAAGAACACGAGCTACGAAGCGTCCCTGTACGCGTATATCAATACCGTTGCGCAATTAAGATTTAAAATTTCCCGCCCACGACGCGCCACGTAAACTCGACGCTGATTGGACCGAGCGATGGTGGCGCCCGTCCGCTAACTTATTACGTGTAAAAACGATCGAAGTAGTAGATTGAACGCTAGAGGATCTGTCAACGCCGGGTTTAACCCCGGTTTGTTTATTATTCGCACGGGTCTTCCGAGTCGCTAGCATCCGTCAACGGGGAAGTATATTTTAATGTCCGAACGAAGAACAGCCTTTACATCAATGAACGCATACATTATGCAATTATTCAATATCAACTCGATTCAACCATTTTACTTTCAGTCTATCTTTCTCTCGGTAAGCATACTTACGTATACGCTGAAATCACTTCGTTCTACTCTTTTTCTTTTTAATATCAATAATCGTGTTCCTCCTTCGATTCTAGCGAATGCTATATATAATATATGTATATATAATATGTAAACGCATATATGTATATTATATAATAATTACGCGTTCCAAGCGTCGAAACGTAGAACGAGACTTACATACGTAGTTATATGGAATTGTGCCCGGTTTTTATTGATCGAAATCAATAACTTCGTATCACTTCATTATTAACTTCTCTGAAATTCATTCCTCCTCGATACCAATCGCCGATAATGTCGCGCGGCAAAATTATCTGTCAAGTTTGCCCACTTCGATTGTCACCAACACGCAGAAAGATTGATCGCGAAAGAAGAATATATTTGAGATGAAAGATTAACATGTCCACACGCTAATAGAAGAAAAAAAAAATCAGACTGAATTGCACGACACGATTTCAACCGGATATCTGTGAGATTCTTATCAAGACGACGATGGTTATTTGCCGTGCGACGTGAAACTAGAGCGACGCGTTACAAATTGTTGTGTCTCTATGTCCTTTAGGATTCCCTTTTTATTATCCAGAATACAATGCGTACCTATAAATATATATAATATATACAATATATATATATATATATATATTATATATAATACGTATAGATAATATATTTTGTAATTACATCGAAAAGGTCAGCGATCCGATAATTACTTGCTTATCTATGTACGTATAATTATCTATATACATACTATAGAAAGATTTTTTAAGATACGTTTATATGAATGTTAGTTGGCAGGCCTTACAGTTAGTGTCGCTCACTTGAAGAGATGCCGTGTTAAGAGCTCGATAGAGATTCCAATATATGACGAGTAAAATACTTATTTTTATCATTATTGATAAGATTGTGGCATTCGAGTATTTCCGATGATATTTTTGGTATTAACTTTATCATTTGTTTAACTTTTTTTTCTCTCCAACATGAGAACGACACGTATTATTCGTATGTACGTTTTCTCGTTCGCTTTAGATAACTTTAATTGCAAGACTCTCGTGCACGTCGTACACCTGTGTACCTGTAAATATGTACATAATTTTCATCGTTATTAAAACAATTCATTATTACGACAAAGCGTCGTTTACCTTGATTTATTACCCGGGGAAGCAATGAAATGCAATGGAATTTATGAGGATGATAGATATTCATGTTTGTTTATTTGTACTGCTCGTTCGGATGAATAGGTTGAAACTAGGATGGTAACTAACAAGTTTTAACGCTCTGGTTTTAAATGACAATAATAGTATGATTAGATTAATTACTTGTATGGATTTTTGGAAGGGGAATGATAATATGGTTATCAATCTTAGCAGTTACGTGTAGATTACTTAGTATCTTTCGATATATATGAATTTGATGAACTTTAATCATATTTGTATAGAAAGTCAAACGTTGTTTTAGAATGTATCGACAGTCGATAATGTAGATTCCTGGCTATATATTACCGATCGAGCCTGCCATCATTACATATGATAAGACTATGTTGTATGGTAATTGGAGAAAATTCGAATTATAATACTCTCGTTTTCAGTAAGATGACTTTCGTTTTCATGGTTGCATCGGTTACTCACGGTGGCGCTACTGTCGATATTGTTATCAGCTGGAGACACAGCCAATTCGTAAGAAGTCATTTGATTACTGATTAAAGACTGCTGCCTTTCAGTAGATAGTTAACGTTCAGTCTATTTTCGTGAAGAACACCATCATGGCAGCTACGACAGTTGCTCGTCTCTTGTTCAACCGCGGAACACAAATTCTGAGAAATACACGGCAAATAAGTCCGATCATCAAATTCTATTCCAGTGAGTAATACCGGTTTCTTGTTGTTTTTTTTTTAATGGTGCAACGACTAACTTACTCGAGGCAAATATTTTCGTGTTTCAAAGACATGCGTGATTCTTTTATCTTTTTTACATGGAAATAAACCATTAATAGAGAAAAAGAAGATTACAGTGGTATTTCTTTTATCATATGAAAAATGAAGATATTAGAATAAGAAAATTATCCCGTACAAGCCATATGGAATTTTTAAGCGTATACAATAGTTACTCGTATAATGGCGGGTCAATAATCTATCCCATACATCCAGTCATACATCTAAATAGGGATTATTGACCTCGTATTGTTCGCTATAAGAAAATATCATTTTACGCCACGTAAAGAATTGTAATTGAATCGGTTCCCCATATTTCATGGCAATCGATCAAATGTAACGTGATGAATATATAATAATAATATTTGTACGCTGGTACGAGGTTTTTTTTTGTACGAATTTTTTCTTCACGGTGATTGCGTTAACGACAATTATTATCATGCAAATTCATGATTTGCATGATCAGTTTCGGTAACGACTTACGTAATCAACGATTCCGATAGTTCTCATATAATATTCCTTGCTTATGTACTTATGCCCTTGTTTACATAGCACATCGAAAACATCACGATAATATGATTATCACGAATACCAATTCAAAATTTAATTCACATTATTTCATTTGCGATAACACACTTCGTCAAGGTACTTAATACATTTAAATCTGATAATGATTTTGGTTTGTTTTAGGCCAAACGCCGAACTATGAATACATAAAGATTGAGCCGGTGGGAGAAAAAAAGAATATCGGCCTAATTACTCTGAATAGACCGAAGGCCCTGAACGCTCTTTGCGACAAATTGATGGTTGAGGTAAACGATGCCATTGCTAAGTACGATGCAAATGAAAGTATTGGAGCCGTCGTCATCACTGGAAGTGAAAAAGCTTTCGCAGCTGGTAACTAGACTAAAGATTATCAAAGTTATAAGGAAAGTTTTGAAATACAAATATACGTATTACAGGTGCTGATATCAAGGAGATGGTAAACATAAGTTATGCACAGTGCATTGGTCAAAATTTCCTGGCACATTGGGATGGCGTCAGCAGAGCCAGGAAGCCAATAATCGCTGCAGTCAATGGCTACGCCGTATGCGTCATTATTGATTAAATAATTATTCAATTAAAATGTATTGATATACTATTTCAAGAATGATTTGGATGTTTCAGCTGGGTGGCGGCTGTGAGCTGGCTATGATGTGTGACATTATTTATGCTGGTGACAAAGCAAAATTCGCACAACCAGAAATCGCCATTGGTACGATACCTGGTGCAGGTGGTACTCAGAGACTGACCAGAGCAGTAGGCAAGAGTAAAGCAATGGAGCTTGTATTAACGGGAAATCAAATAACAGCGGAGGAAGCCGAAAAAAGTGGTAAGCAATACAAAGAGAAATAGATTCAAATGTAATTTGTGGCTGATGATGATAAATACAATCATTCCACCCACCCATTTCCGTTTAATGAGGGTAAATTCATGGTCAGGTCTCGTGAGTAAAGTATTTCCGGCGGATCAAGTGGTAGCAGAAGCCATTAAACTCGGAGAGAAAATAGCTTCTCATTCTCAGCTGATCGTTGGCATGGCCAAGGAGGCTGTGAATGCAGGTAATTAATTCTGTTCTTTTAATTCTGGTGTTGATAATATATCAATATCATATATCATTACCCTATCCGTAATGTGCGAAATGTTTGCGAATAGACGATAACTAATGATAATCGATTGAGACGATAAGTAATTACCTTTTTCTTGTTTGCAGCTTACGAAACCACACTTAGTGAAGGTTTGCATTTCGAGAAACGTTCATTCCACGGGACATTTGCCACGGTATATTTTTTTTCTTAACTTTTCGGAAAAAGTTATTTCTAAAGTTAGTTTCTTAACTTTTCGAAAATAAATATTTTCTTTACAGTCCGACAGGAAGGAAGGTATGACGGCTTTCGCGGAGAAGCGTCCACCAAAATTCACAAACCAATAAAATGAAAAGCCACGGAGGTTTACCTACTGCAGAAAAAATCAAAATGATCTACAAAGCATTTTTTTTTATGAGAAACAAAATATTTTTTATACACATCATACTTAATGTATCAATTATAGCAGTTGACCTTAAACTGTTAAGTGTCTTAATTAAAAGTAAGGATAGAAATAGTAATTCCAGCTTGTCCAAGGGACTCTTTTATTATAAGATATTACTGCCTTTACACATGGGAGAGATTTCGTATATGATACACTTAATATAGAATAGCATAGCGATTAACGACATGAAATGGTAATCCACATGATCGCGACAATAATTAAGATTTAAACAAATCAGCGAAATTGACGTAAACGCAAAGAGGACCATTACAATACAAAAACATTATAGGTGTATGTAGAATTAGTGAGATGCATTTTAAAAGTAGGAACGATAATGTCTCAGTAAGACTAATAGCCATGAGATGCGTGTAGTTTCAGGGGAAAAAAAGAAACTAAGAAACATCACAAATTGACATGCGCAATAATATAATTTAAAAAAAAAAAGAGAAATCATGCATCCATAGAAAATCTCCTATAAGTAATCAGCAGGTTTTTGCGCGTCAATCCCATGATTGTCCATCATTTCTTTTCTCTTTACATATATATATATATATGTATATATATACCTTCCATTTTTTTTTACTTCCTCTGGCGTCCCGCTTGATACACCAAACAGGATTGACATTTGGCTGGATTTAACCGGTCGAAATTACAATTGATACCAGGTGACGTATCACCCGTAGCTCCGGACGCGTTTAATTACGTTGACTAGCTAATACTAATGAAGTACGTAAAAATATAAGTAGACCTGGAGGATGTCACGTTATTACAGCTACATATACATCTTAGACAACTTTCGTGTCGATACAACTTGCCTCTGTATCGTCTTAATAATTAATTTAAAAAAAGGATAAGATGACAAAATAATCGGAGGGGGTGGGGGGGTATAGGCCAGGACAAAAGGTGTTAACGTTAAACTTAAGAAAATTCGAACTAGCTACCTTTAAGCTCTAAGAGAGACAGGCTCTACAGGGTCTGCCATCGCTGCACTGTCTGTATTCATTAAATTCGCTTAATTAGTAATTAAGTACGCGCGAGAAAGTGCGCTCGACGCTGATATTAAGTATTACGAATAAATCCGAGTCTCCTGAAGAAGGTTGACAGCCGACATTGATCTACCGAGTGGCATGTAACACTACTGAGTATTCGAATGGTCGTAACAGAGGTTAAAAATTCGTTAAAAAATTCATATTAAATTGTACCCTCTAGAAAAATTGGGAAAAAAAGTGGTATAAAATTTTTGTTGTATACATTACATTATATATCAGAATACAAGATATTACTCGGTACAGCATACTCTTGATTATAAAATTGCACTTTGACAATTAATTAAAGTACACTAAGGAGTCTCTATTAAACTGTACTAAGTTAACGGTATTTTCATAAAATATTTTGTATAGCAAAGCGAGTAAAAAATTGGTCGTTTCTTGTTTTTTTTTTTGTAAATTACTACGTACATAATATATGTATGTATATAGGTATATATATCATATGTAGAATGACGTGCCACTCGGAATTGATTTTCGTATTACGGTGAACAGTGTACGAAGATATCTAGGGGAAATTTCATTAATTTTTTTTTTTATGTATATCACAGTTGCAAGCTCTGCTCATAAGCTACGTCGGTACTGTAGTAAGGAAGGAGATGCCGGTACTTTACGCGTTACATTATTATCTTTCTCAAGATTTCACCCTATAATCTCTATACCCCTCTTATCGTATCTCGGATGTTCTTTCACACTGATTGATTAACGAGAGTCAATTTACCGCTTATTGCGATTCTTCATGGTAAAGCGTCTCCAAAAGTTACCACCCTTCTTCGAAGGTGTCGCTGCCGGAGTATCATAGGGGTAGGTAGACTCGTCATCCGTATCCTGTGCACTGGCTGGCTCTCTCGTAGGTGATCCACCATGTCCGGAATCCCTATCACCATCGGTACCGCCTTTCTCGAGACCTAAATGTTTATATTTAATTTGTTTTATTTTTAAATAACAATTATTTTTCTTCCACTTAATATATATATAAATATTCTTACCACCACCAGCTCGTAGCATATCCAAGAAATTACTTTCGGCGTTCCCACGCGTGCGACCTTGTTTCTGCGAAGGGGTACCAAAGCTAAGACTTTGGATTTCAGCTTTCAGCTGCTCTGGTGGTATATCATCTACACGAAATTCATTCGGATCCTCGACGAATGCTTGTTGAAGATCCCGCATTATTTTCTTCCTGATTGTCTTTTTCATCGAGAGATGGCGCTCTAGATGTTTCACGTCACTTTCGGTTAATGTCTTGTTGTTGTCGCGACGACGCGACTTTTTCTTCTTGCTGTTCTTTGGACTCTCCTCCTCGCCGGATGTCGAGCCAACAGAGATGGCGCTGTCGTGTTCCGGTGCCTTTTCTTCGACTGGGCTACGCACGTTCTCCCATTTGTTACCAAAACCGAAGATATCACGGAGATGGGGAATATTGCGATCGCTGGTCTGTTGTCTGGCCATTTTACAGCGGATACCTAGAGGATCACTATGGCGACGACCAGCGATCTGTTTACTTTAATTTTTTTTTCTTCTTTTTTACTTCTCTTTATCCTTCCTCGTCTTCTTCACGATGGCCGTTCCTGGTACTGGCGTCAAGTTTTCAATGTCTTGAATGACACCTCCAACCACGTCAGGCAACTTGACCGATCTGAAAATGAAAAACATTTATACAGTTTCCATTTAATTGAACATTTATAAACACACATAATAGTTCGACTTTCGATTTATTTAGTCTAATGAAATATAAGAAAAAGACGAAATGTAAAATTTCCAACCTCAAATTTCCGGTATACCATTAAGTTACGCATCGGAGCAAAGCTAACGTCATGACGTATCCCTGAATTGTATCCGCGATGTTGTAAACTTGTTCAATTAAAAATACTATTGGCAGGACTAATACGACAAAGGAGCATTTATACTAATTCGTCATAGCAGGCGAGATATAATATTAAAAAGCAAAAAAAACTGAATCAGGTAGATCAATAGTACCTACAAAGTCATAAAATACAATATTGCATAACAATGGCGATGAATAATATCGTTAAAAAAAAAGTACGAACATAGGAACACGATGGATCCTTTCTATGACCAGCGCAATAATTATTCTCGAGAAGAGGGGAGTGGTCTCGAATGATATAATGCAAAGATCGTTCTACGTAATCGATAAAGAATGATCGACATTCCACGGATCGTAGATCATTTCTCCGTGTTTCTCAATCTAGACCTTGTGATCTCATTCGTTGATTAACCCGTCATATTCGTAATGTAACGGTATGTACAACGAAATTCAATCAAGCGACATACATACGTTCGAAACTTAATATATATATTTTGCATCGTAGCTAACGACGCTCCAATACTTTTCATTTTAAACTTTCACGGTTTTACGTCGGATGTGAAAAAAAAAAGAATTATTGAAAATGAAATTAATGTCAATGAAAATATTGACTCGGGTCCCATCATCATCCTGTTGCGTATATATTTATACATATACTATGAGGATCCAGCATGTTCGTAATACACCTTTTTATTCCACACTAAGCATAACGAGTCTTCACTGTAACTTTCTCAAAGTTTTATGTATAACCTTAAATAATTGATAGGCACGAAATGAGTATTAAGATTTTCGCTACCGAACGAAGTATTTCTCTAACGACCCACTCGTAAATTGCTCAGTGATTTTTCTAGAGAAAACGTATTATTAGCATTATGACTATCATTAGCAGTCTAAGATGCCAAGAGAAGTAAGAGGTGAACTCGACCCGACCGATCGCGGGTCAAGGAATTGGGTTCTTCTTGTGTAAAAAGAAAATGAAAAAAAAAAACCACCTCACGAGCATTCGAATGTTAAGTTAAGATTTTTTGTCTCATTTTTTAAACGCTCAAAAGAAATAATTCTCCCCCTCTGCCGCCACCCTTCCGACCGACTTGCTTAGAAAGTCCGGGGACGTGTCTCGGTGCAAGTCGATTTCGTGGCACCGGGACGTCTCTTGTCGCGATACGCTGTCTTGTAATTGTCATTCTGGAGAAACGCAAAAAGCGATTAGGCGCTGTGTATTGTTGCTCGTTCGCGGACAAGACGCTTTCGGCCCGTGGTCGAACACTTAGAAAGCGGAAGGATAGTTTCGAGAGATCGGCAAGAACAAAGAGACGAAGAAGATTCGTGAAGAATAGGTACGAGACGAGGAAAGAGGTAGCTGAAAAAAAAAGAGAACCCAAAAGAAAATAAGAATATTGGAGAAAGGACAGCCAAGTGTTCCATTGAGCACGACTAATTGCCTTAATTTCAATAAAACTTGCGAGAAATGTATGTGAACAGTTAAATATGTATATATGCATATATACAACGGGAAAAAAAATTACCGCTATCGGCAATATGACATGGGCACTGCATAAGAACGCGATAATGAATACACCTAAGAATAACTATAGAAAAAAAAAATATAAGACAAATGTTGACTCGAGCAGTCAAGGAACGACTCTTGACTAACGTAGTACCGTCTAACCTGTCCTTAGAAAGCATATATGGCGACGCAGGATAGAACTAACATTATCTAATAGAACTAAGATTATCGTAATGCGATCGTTTTGAGGTTAGACCGTAGAGTTTCAATTACTCCCGTTTTCCCTAGGATCATTTTTCTCCCGGGGACCGATGTCTAGACTGATAATCCTGGTACGAAGTCGCCTACGTTCCGCACGACACCCCGACGACGACACTTCCCATCTTTGTGAGTCTTATAGAGCTACATTATTTATACCACCGGCGGCCTTTTTTTCATCACGACCGGCCTATACGAAGCATTCGTGTACTACAGACTTGCTCTTGCTACGGGGATTCCGGACCCCGAGCGTTTCGTTCCCGCTCTCAGAGTTGCATTCTAATAATATCTACGCGTGGGCACCATAAACTGTCAACTTTTACCATTTAAACACACCTACAGATATAGTTGTACCGTGCTTACCGTGCAAGTCACCGAGGGAAGTGTTAAATTGTAAAGAATTAAAGTCAATCGTGAGAAAAGGTGATCAATACACTTTTCTTGCTGCCCCCTTGAAAAATGCTTAACACGACATTTCCTGCTAATCTAGTACCTATTCTTTCGTTCAAGTGCTTGATACTTGACTCCTTTTTTTTCTATGCATTAAAAGGAGCCCAGCATTGAGACCAACGATGAACTCGAATGCAATGCTAATAAAAGAAATAAAAGATCCCGCATCCTTGAGTGTTAACGTTTAGTATATATAGATAAATAGCTTTAGAGACGGAGACAGAGAGAGAGAGAGAGAGACAGAGACAGAGAGAGGGGGAGGGGGGACAGAGAGAGAACAAATAAAGATAAGTATCCAAAATACAAGCTTAGACACCTAACGAGTCGTTAATAAGAAAATTACAGCCGGAAGTTAGATCAGTCAATTTGTAAAAGCCCGCGAAATTCAAATACACTGCCGAGCGGTTAGGTCAGGTCGAAACGAAGAAATATAATAAACAGTAAATACTGTCGGTATATAAGCAATGGCTTCTAAGCTGACGTTCGTAAGTAGCCCTGAACGCGCAAAAGCAATTCGTAGCACTTTGGGAGACCTTAGGGAGCTAATTGCAACGGTAGCGAGTAGCGACGGAAAGTGTTAGTTAATTTCACGGGAGATCCGCGCCCGATTCGAAGTGAACGGCGGCAATGTCATTGCCATAACGTTTAATACACTACGTGAGTCATCGGATATCTTTATTTGAACGCTTACCAATTCGCGCCTATATTCACGTGCTTATTTATCTGTTAACGTCGCCGCGATTTAACCTGTATAAATTAACATAATTTTAACAATATGATCTTAATTCGTTTGATAAAAATTTTTTCAAAAAATAACACGTCATATCCTTTCAGACATGACAAAAATATCGGACTTTTGGGAAGATCGTCGGAGATTGATTAGACAAAGAAAACAAGGTCTTCTCGGTACAATCGAAGGCCTCCGCACTGGAGGAAAAGGATGAGACAATGAGGTTCGATAAAAAATAAAGAAATCGATAAAAGAAAAAAAACTGAATTCACTGGATACCCTGGAAACAATAGGCTGTTCCACGCTACAAGGAAAGGAGGTCCGTTTCATGATTAAACCCAGTATAAACCGGCGCAAGGTCGATCTTGGATAAAATCTGAGAAATCAAACCGGAACTCAAGCAGTGGTTTGATGCTATAGAGTAAAATTCATCCGATACTCTAATTCTCGGTGAACCCTTTCGTTTTATAATAATTAAATTTACATCGATAAGATACGACGCTAAAATCCGAGGCTGCGAATCGATCGGCGAATAAAAACTGTGAGAATGTATAAACGAGAGAAACAAGGAGTCCTTTACTTTTATGGAGGATTACGAAGTCGAGGATATATATATATATATGTATACGACGCGAATAACGATACATATATACAATTACGCTCTGACGAAATTTTATATTCTAATTCAAGTTAATAATAGTTTGACAAGTATCGTAACACGTTGAGAAGGAAAATTTAGAAAAATTTATACTACGAATAAGGGAAATGTATTTAGGACGGTATACATTTTCCCGTGCTATTTCCAATGCCGTCTCCGGCACTTTTCCCCTATCACAACGACGCCATTTAATGAAGTGCCTCACCGTTGCACCATGAGAATCAAATTACTCAGTTATCTTGTAACTGCTACATACTTTACTTATACCTGGTGTCACTATATATTTCCCATATGGATAATAATCATATAGACACAGTGCAAATTTGAGAATTGATCGATACGCTCAGAGGATTTAAAAGCGCGTGCGGCTATGCATATAAATAGCCAGTGGTAACGGCCATTATTAGATAACAATGACAAAGAGAACGTGAAAGGTCTTACTCGAGTATCTTTACTATGGTTGCTAGGCACCAGGCAACGTCGAGAGTAGACACCGCTTCGTTTCCTAGTTGCCTAACTTATACGGGATAGCCATTGGTAGCCAACAGGGAGCTCCAAAGACCATTAGTAAAAATTTGAATAAAGTAGTATGGACGAAGTACATTGTTACAAATTTTATAGAAATTAAAAATTCGGACAACGAGTAATTCGTTTTCTCCTAATTTGCTATGGATATATATTTTTTCATTTTTTTTTTTTTCATTTTTAGCTACTCACTGGAGTCTAACGAGCCAGTCCAAATTAGACGGAAGATAACATTGTACCTGGTACCTGATGAATATTCGTGGAGTCACGAAAAAAATCCAAAGGATCACGATGTCAACACTGATGCGATCACTGATCTGCTCATTTTAATCTCGGGTCCACACGCTTCTTCAAGACTACGTAACTGGACGATGGCTGTTAACGTAATTCTTGCGAAATCGTTCAACCACTGAATTCAAGGTCGTCGCGCGATATTTCAATATATGCATATATATCAGATACACATACTCACTTATAGACTGTTACAGACCACATGGGAATGACCTTTATACACACCGTTCAAGAAAGACTTCGCGGCCCGACTGAGCGTGAACCTCTAAGAGACTCGAATCTAAGGACTTTCACTCGGGAATCAAGCCACGACTGACTCCTTCCTCTCGGCTGGATCACCTCTATTCGCCACCCACGATCCAGGAACATGGAGCCAATTGGGATCGCGTCGAACTCATACTCTTTTCTTGGATCTCATAAGAAATTGGTTGTAACCTTAAGATTTTCATGCGACAGCAGTTGAAACGCTGGTAAGGAAACAATATATATATAAGAATCATTGTATATCTTGTTATTAGATGCAGCAATGCTGTTAAATTGCATATAACATGTTTTTGATCTAGGCACCCAAGCATACTTTGTCATTACACAAAATGGACTCCATTCGTGTGGATTGTACGGTGAAACAGATAAAGAACGACAAATTCATCAGCGCCACAGTCTAAAGTAGCTAGAAAGGAAGCTAATCGTTGGTAGAACTAATTGCTCTTGGATATCAACAAATGAAAGTGATCGTCGATTGCGCAAGGGTGTCGACAAAGAATCGTTCTTCTTCTGACTCTTCACACTTTCTGCAAGCAGCACGGCGATTAAGCTACGCGCGAGATCCTTTTTCTTGACAGTGACTGGACTTTCCAGCTGGGACTCACGAGCCATAACAGTTATGAGGAATGGAAGACTCACGTCGAGAAGCTTTTTTCATACACAAGATATCTTGAGAGAGACAAATCAAAGTAGTGCCAACATGAGATTAAGGTAAGGCAAATATAAGAAACCAAAAATATGAAAGGAATAAAAATAACGTCAATTCTCTAGAAGCTGACTCCTAGGGAATTTTCACGATTCCAATTGTTTGTGCGTTATCGAGCGTTAAATTAACCGACTATTACAAACAGGTACTGTCATTGTCCAGCTCCAATTGTATCTACCGGATGGCTGTTAAACCAGAGTACACTGCAGAGTCTTCTACGTGAATGAACCCAAGCCTGGTGTATGTCAGTCAGTCAAGTCACTCGAGCCGATCCGTTCTACACTCTTTCACCAATTACTGCAAGAGGACTGTTCCAATTCGTGAAATCCTATACATTCGGCTGCCTGACCAGCGTCAGGTTCTACCGGAGTTAAAATCGTCGCGCCGGTATAAACACTCGGTACAATTCACGAGGTACAGTTAGTCCAGGGTGAAAGGTGAGTCTGCTTGAGAGAGGATCGGTAGTTGCAGAGGTACCAGACGATTACCACACTTGAGTCACTGTGTTGCCTTCGCCAACTCTCGTTGGCATCGTAAAACAAAAAAGCAAGACACAGTATAATAATAATCAAGTCCATGGATTTATTTCAAAAAAGACGAATAGTATAATTTTGTGTAAAGAGACGTGGGCGGTATCCAGATTTCTAAAACAATAACAACGTGGCTGCTTTGCTAATTAATTCAAGTAGAAAAAAGAATTAATGACACTAGAGAATAGAGGGCGCTTTTTCAAAGTCGCACGTCGAATCTAGATCTCCTTGATGACTTAAAGAGTTCATAGCGACCTCCTATACGTATACTATACATACAATGTACTGTGATACATATATTATTTTTATATATACACAAAGCCCAGGGTGTTCACGTAGTGGAGCAAGTTCTGTTCCGATTCGGCGAGTCACTATTTTTGCAGCCTGTCTTAGCTTATACCTTCTCTACTTGTGTATACACTGTATGTATATATCTATATGCATACACTGTAGGTACCATCGGCCAATCGAGTCTGAGTGGATGTAGCACCGAAAGCGTCAGACAATGCCCTCTTTGGTTTAGGAGCTCCTGGTACTATCTGGCAAGACAGTCTCCACGCTAGGCCGAGCAGAAACTTTGAGCGGCGTTACATAAGAGAAAAGTGTAACCGGCCGGTACTTTTATGCCGTAGGAAATATATGGCGTAGGCGTGCTTTAACATAAACACACAGATATAAATATATATACATATATATATATATATATATATATATATATATACCAAATTAGTATGAGCATCAGACGATTAATTCTTCCAAGCTAATTAGACACTAGACTGTATCGAGTGTGGTGTTAAGATTGTATGAGAGACTGAGAGGGAAATTAACACGGAAAATCAAAGTTTAATTATCATTACAACTTTCCCCATTGGTGCGCGCACGCTTTTATCAATGACTCGCGTGATGTAACCTTTGAAAGGATAACGAGAGAAAAAGTACAAGGATACGTTAGACAAATGCGCCAGGATACCTTAACATGACGAAAATACTTCGCGATTGGATAAATGTGAAACGATATTAAATTTGTGATACCGGTAGAGACTCTTTGCCAAGAGAAACGCGTGATTCGAAAAGGATTAATAAAAACGGTCTTGTAATAATGCATAGTGGAATGTATTTAATGCCGCTGAACTGTCGACTACGTCTGTCCGATGAATTTTGAACGTTAGGAAGTTACTCAGCTCAAACGAGAATTTATTATGAAGATGAAACCATAAAGATTAATGCAAAAAATTCAGCAACCTCTGAGAATCGCTTGGTTTCTCCCCAATCAAAATCTCTGGTTCTAATACGATCTCTTATAAGAGAAAATACAATTAAACATGTGTTTATATATATATATATATACATTTTTTATCAGTCCTTCAGCCTTCCTCATTTCTTTTTCCAAGGGTGACCGACATCCAAGGAAGGTCGCCATTAGCAGGAGATGTCTGTTATACACACACACACACACACACATATATATGTAAAAATAAAAAAAATGAAACGAGGATCTCTAGAAAATCTATTTCTGCGGTACGTTCAGTGATTGCGGAGTGAGAAGGTTGTACAAGAGTGGGTAAGGGTGAGAGAAGGTGATGGGAGGGAATGGGGGAGGGACAGATGACCGCGAATTGCAAAATTACTAATCGACGTTGTTTCGACACGACCACGTGACCTTTGAGAATGAACATTAAGAAGCGTGCGTGATCTTATAGCGGCTGTTCTGTATACATATATCTCGACGTATCTCCTTATGCCGCATCCGCAAGTTTCTTGCCGCAGACATAGTAGCTATCCCAGTGTTCGTTTACAACCCGGAGAAACTCTTCCTGGCGCGGTTTTCTATAGCGTATCCGCGGCCTCGATCCATTACGGTAAACAATAGCGCAACGCGAAATTATAATCGCAATTATACGTCGAGAAACGTCGGTGAAGGTTCGTGGATTACACGTAGCTGGAAAGTAGAATGAAGATGGCCGATTGGCCGCGTCGCCGTTAAGCACGAGACAGCCGAAAAAAAAGTGATTCCGTATGCAATATAAAAATGGCATATTTGATCTTGACAAGGTTGTGGAAAAGTTTCAGGCTCATTTTTGAAAATCGATAACAAGTCCCATTTATTTCTTTGTATTCTGAAATCCGGTCGATACTTGAGAGATCGATTAGCTAAGATTTTCGTATACCTATATCTTTTGGTCGGACTGTCAGTATCTGTGAGTATCAATGCCGATATTAAATTCTTTTATTAACTGCTCCTACGTAATCGTCCAGTTACCGGTCAGACGATTCAAACGTATACCGACGCGACGAGATAGGAGATGAGCATCAGCAGCTACAAGGTTACGAGTCATCTTGACTTGCCTTGACTCGACTTGTTTTTCTCCTCTTACCGATTCTTCCGCTCGAGCGATTTATTCTTTTCGCCAATCGCTCCCCCTTGATTAACGATTGGCTCTATCGAGTAGCGTCGGAGAAACGACTCGCACGCTTCTCGAGAATAAAGGTAGGATTTGAATTTCCTGCCAATATCCGAAACCGTTAAACGATTTAAAAATCGTATTAAGCAATTCACGCTTGCCGCTCTTAGTCGTGATAATCACATGAATGTTCCAGAAGGAAAAGAAAAAAGGATTTTAACCCTGTATTTTTACATGACAACATTCGTTCTTTAGGCCGCATGACTCAGAACGCTGTTGAGGTTAGGGATGTTATTTCTTCGCAGTGGGAGGATCAGCCTTGGATGCGGGTTTCGGACTCCCGCCTTTCCTACACACGAGAAATCCTCCTTCGCACGACTTCGAATACCAACAACGGTTGAGATCACAAACAAAGTGCACCTTTTCATGTGACGCAGAACACTGTGCTAACAGAATGGAAGAACGATGGCCGTCTGACCTCGACAGTTTGAACCTTGATCGCTGGTCCCGCCTTGGTAATTCTACCAGATTTAACGACGGTTCTGGATGCGCGGTTTAGACAGCTGTTGCTGTACCTGGTACCGTTGACCAAAGACAATTGGTAAGGGCAAAGGTCACGCTTGGTAGCATTTCCTCGATTTCTCAAGTACCACATGGTCAGTCAATGCCTGAGGCAGGACTTTTGTCCGCTTCTCTTTTTCTTCCACTCCAGGTAAATTATTGCAGGCATCTTTTGCACGGGTTCAATGATTTTCTATAGTGACGCTACCCTTTTTTTTTTAATTAAGTATTACAACAGCCAATCAGTCATTGTTGCATAATAATTCTAGCCCGTAACCAGTTATAAAAGTATCCCGTAAACAGTGACTCGATCCCAAAGTCGAAAATCGACAAAATTCTTTTCGCTTCTCGTAACTTTTTTTTTCTCTCTTTAAATATGAAACAAGAATAACAGACGATCTACGGAATGTAATCGAAAGCCTCCTGAAGTCACCTTAGCACTGTAATACACCGAGAATTTTCTTAGTCGAGAGCTTAATTGGCCTCGGCTGTGCATGGATTGCAACGCTTTAAGTTACGCGCCGGCGAGTTTAATCGCTTTATCGATCTTTCATTAATCCGATTCCGAGTATAACTTCCATGGCAATAAAATCGTCGCGCGGAATGCTGGGGAAATTACAGCGACGACAGATTCTGCCAGTGCGTTTACGGGGGAACCGAATGATCGTCTCGATGAGATATCATTTAACTAGTATTCCTGCACCGCGGTATAAACGCCAATAGCTCCAAAGGGTGAAAAGATAATTAGTAAAAAAAAAAACTAAAAATTGTAGCTCGTTTAGTAAAATCCAACATTAAAAATAAACTAAGATCCTAAATTCGTAAGATACACTTTGTTACAAAATTAAGCCAATAAACACTCTAATACATACAACCGCGACTACACGCGCTAATTTAGGTTAGGTTAGGTATCCTCGACCTGCAGGTCCCGGAACGAGACCAACTGGAATACTTCCTACCACGGTAACCACTAACGATACCGACACTCGTGTACAGTGCGTATATGCAAGTACTCGTAGTTCGTGGTACTCCAGTAGAGAATCCAAGACGACCGGTAGTAACATTCTATGCCCAGAGTAAAGCAGTCTACAGCCAGGAATCATAGTTTTTCTCGCCATTAAAGATCTCTCCGCTTGGTGGTATCCACAGGGAAGATCGTCAACGATTGAAATAGTTCATAGCAGATAGCTCAAAGACGTCCATTTAGCAGTATACATAATGGTACCGCGTTCTCCGGAACTCCGTCGACTTCCTGTATCCAGAGAGGGCAGCGTTGTCGCTACTGCTGGGCAGAAAAGAAGTGGAGGACAAGGTTTTAAGTACAGGAAGTCGACCAATTACCAGCACATACGATACGCAAGATGCTTCGAGTTAACTGCCAGATCTCCAACAGTTAGAAGAAAGAGAGAGAGAGAGAGAGAGAGAGAGAGAGATAGTAAGGGAGGGGAGACAGATAGGGGTGGGAGGGTTATTACGGAAGCCTTGAGGATTACCGGTTTTTAAAACCATATTATACATACACACCACGTAATAAATTTCGTCCTCCTCTCTTGTTCTTTTCCAAGACAAACCTAATAACGATTTTTCTCATCTAGTCAGGTCGTGTTAAACGTATCGGTAAGTCCTCAACGAAAAGAAAATCGAATAGCGGATAATATTTTCTTCTCTGGACATCCGATGCTACATACTGGATGCTGAGACGCTGCCGAGCGGACCGTTATGCAACCTGCACGCGGTCTTCACCTCGCGGCAGACTCCCGTTGTCCTGTCCTCATGTCGTACCGTATAACCAGGTAGATACGAACGAGTATACTCTCAGCCTCGTAGCTGATGCCAACAAGCCAGGTAAGTAAATAAAATGGTTACGTGTATAAGGAAGACTAAGAAAATCGATAATGATCTTCATATTGAAACTTCCGAGAGGTAATATTCATTTTGTGTTTTTTTTTTTTCAACAAAAAATTACCAGAAATCTCTTTGAGTACGTTACGAGGTTCACCGATGGCCAAGAGCGCGGTTTGAGAATACAGGATTGAAAACGGGTTTACCTTGCACCAGTATATCGCCTAAACGGTTTAAAAGCAATGAAAGAACCAAGTCAAGATCGTACGTGATTGTTAGTGGAATGGCTTTACAATTGCGTACGAAACGATCGCACGTTAAATTTTATACGTACGAGGAGCAACGTCGATTTCACGGGAACAAGATTTTGATACGATATTCAACGTTGCGAATAGCTGTATTTACATACCCATTGTGAACTACGTATAATATAGGGATGTGTCTTCTCTTTGACTATACGGAGCTTTGGCGTGACTTGTTTTTGTTTACATATGCCCATTGTCACTTTGCATGTCAGACTATTATCTGACTGATAATACGTTTTAGGCATATGTTGACAGATGTTATACCTCCCATGAGAAATTCATACGTTGATGATTACAGATAAATAATAGGTTAGGTCGCGCGACTCTTCGAGCTGTCATCAAGTAAGGTTGATATATATCGATTCGGTGAAGATCTTGACCGATCGACTTTCCTCTATAAAACCAGTTTCAACTTCGTAATAGAGAACCCACCCACGCTGTATCTCCATACCGGGCCTAAAATCCCTAGGCGCAGATACAGAGATACCCCAGAATGCACTAGCCGACAGTTATTACGAAATTCACGGGTTGCCTAAGATCTCCTTCGGTGTCCGGTAGTTTCTCTTTGTTCCAGTGGCTAGTTTCTGAATATTTCAAATGACGCTGTCGCCGGTTGCCTTTGTCGCTCTCTGGTGGCCCTCCGCTTAACTATCGATGAAAAAAAACCTGCCCGTCCTAGATTTGCGGGTGGCTTTACTATCTCGGTGTCAGACCGTAAATGCGGAAAGCACCACGCGCGATAAAGTTGCAGTTACAAATGGCAATTAAGCCTATGACGATTCAAGAAATTCCAAAGCATCCAGTACGTGTAACGACCGTTGCTAATAGTCCGGGGATCCGTAAAACTCGATTTCAACTGAGGTTTTACTAGCTAGTCGAAGTAGGTGCGACGTTCTTGGTTAACGGCACCTCGCTTTGGTATTTAATTCGTGTTGATGGCTACTGTTTCAGGTATTTGCTGTGTGGTGATACATTTTTACGATATATAATAATAATTATCAAACGAGAAAATACGGACTTTGACCTGTTCGGAGGAAGGTTCGGGACTGGTGGATGATTGGGAAATGAGAATAACCGTCGAGGCTCGCTAGGCGTATATTATGTTGGTTTATGCGATCCGATCGGGAGGTAAAGCCGGCCGAGTGCCGTGCACCAAGGTGATCCGGTGCGAAAGCGAGAGGCAAGTTTGAGAGGGTGCACGAGAGACGACGGATCGAGAGAAAAAGGAGAAGAGAGCGGAGAACGCCAGGGAGAGACTAAACAGGGATCATGGTGGTCGATGACGCCGACGGCAACTCGTGGGAGCGCGGCTTTAACTGCTCTCGGTTGCTGTGTTCACCACCATAGTTACCACCATCACCACCAGTATCAACAGCGTCACCAAGCAGCAGGGTACTATTTACTAGCTAGTATCACCATGACCACCGCCAGCAATGATATATATATATATATATATAAATATATATATATCGGTTAGAAATCAGAAGTGATACACCCTCGTCATTCAGTTCCTCTCCCTTTCAGTGTTGCGGGTTTGACGACACTCTTTGCTCAGAAGCCCTACCTGTCATCTGGCGTACAACAAAATTAATTAACAGTCAGACCAGGCTGCCATGTTGCGTGACAGACACCAAATAGCTTTTTGCTGATAGCTTTTCACGAGGAGTTGTAAACAGCTTTGTGTATTGTTTGTATGCGAGCGCCCTGATAATTCTTTCTGTTTTTAGTTATTCGTTTTGATGTTGCTGAATGTGTCTAAATATTATCAGGACTTCATTTCAGGGCTGTGTCACGAAAGGCAGTCCGGACCAGGAGATGGATCGGACTTCCGAGAAACTGTCTTGGTCGGCGGGTTTGTATTTTTAGAACGAGAACGAGCGGAAACAGAAAAGAAGGATGTAAAGTAAAAGGCGGTACACTAGGGAACGACGGGGAACAAAACAATTTGGCGGTGGAGGATGGTCTAGCCATTTTCTTCTTGCTTGTCGTGTTTCAGCCGTGCGGCCTTTCATCTTAACAGCTTTTATGTGCCCGAACTCTATTTTCGTGACAGAATGCCGACTCGCGTAGTTATGAAGGGCAAATGACCAGACGCCATCTTTTGGAACGTGATACACACAATGACTTATGTTTTCGTGCAAATTAGTACACTTCATTCTTAAACATCACCTTGCACATAATTATAATCTTCGGGTAATACATAATTATGACATAACGTTCAAAATTAATATTACAAGCGTCAATCATAATTCTCAAATGTTAAATTTCTCTTCGTATCCCCTAAGAACGCGAGGAATCCCACGTGACGACTACGTGAGTCACGTGTCTTACTAATTTCCTGTTGGCCACGATTAACAACGAAAGGGAAGCTCCGATTACGGATGGATTTTGATTAACGTAAGGAACTTTGCATTTTAGGGGATACACAGAGATATAGATTACTGTCGGATAATTAATCTCAAGTCTGCCGAGCGTGTGTACGTTTCTGAATTGTTCTTTGTTTCCGTACTCTGCCCTCTAAAAGAACAATGGCGTCTCCGACTGACTCTCCTTTTTAGCTTGTTCTTTTTTCCCTTTCTTTCTGCCTCTTCTTTTTTTTTTCTTTTTAACACAGTCGAATAACCATGCCGTGGTTATTCGTACATCGTAGAAATTCGTCTAATTGAACGGAATAAAGACGTGCTAAGTTAGTCGCCAAACGCGATAAGTATGAATTGACATTATAGCAATATTTGCTAATCCTGACGTCCATCGGAGATGATTAATTATAAATAGGTGACCACAATTCTGTCCACGACCTGACGGAATAAGATGCACTGACCTTTGCCAAAGGTCGCTCTTGGCTGACCTTTACGTTGCCTTTAGAAAATCCGTGAGGAACCCGCCAGAGTGTGAAATCTGTGAGGTCGCGCACGAGTGACCTCTGTCGCGGTAAAAAAAATATAGAGAAAATTTATATATTGTCCTCGAGAGCAATATTTATAGGTATCCTCATAGAAGGGGTCATAGGTCAGAGTTAAAGTTTGCGACCAGCGTTCATCTCATTGTCAGGACTGTAAATCAGAGTTTCTAATTTTTTTGTTTAAAATCGATTGGTATCGCATGTCGCTTGTGCATAGTTTTTGAAAAATTATCTATTATCCTTTACACAGATATTAAAAGCAAGTATTATCATCCCCTGTAAACTCCCTTCGTTCTCTGAATGATAATGACCTCAGGATAAAGGTGAGCCTGCACTGATTGTTAACAGCCATGATAAATAGGGACATCAAAAACACATTTAGAGAGCATATAACCGACTGTGTCAGAAACTACTCCGCGTCCTTTCAGATAAGCATCGATATCTCACTTATCGATCAATCGATAGTCATTGTTCGACCTCCTGTTACGAGGGGTTGAATCTCGTTATGATGCCGATTAATCGACCGCTCACTGGTTTCCGTATTTTTCCCCAAGGATTAGTCATTCATCCATTGCATCATAGTATTGATCATCAAGCGGTTGTATCTCTAACTAAAATCAAAACAAGCGTCTCTCTTTCTATACTTAAACAACATTCCAGCTGCAACTTTGATAAATCAAATTATCTTCTCTCTTTCTCTCTCGAAAAAACAAAGTAACTTCCTGCTTCAGAATATAATGTACAATAATTAGCTACTCGAAAGCTACTCATAAGACCCACATTTCTACGAATACACGGAGACCGTGTTTTCATGATGAATGCTCATAATTTTACACACGCTCTTGGTAGCTCCCTTAATGTCTTTACACAAAATTAATTATACTGAGGATGATGCTTACCAGGGAAGCGATAAGCTGCGCAATACACTTAGCGTGCTATTTTCCTGGATGTCAAATTTTCTTCCTTGTCACACGCTATCACTTGGAGACCGTTTGTCAATCAATGAATTACGTTTCTTTTTTAACGAATTAGTTACAAGTTATTCTTCTTGCGCGTTCTTCGCGCCTCACTAGAGGTTCTTCCCAATAGCGGGATATTTGTTTGCACGAGAAAGCCGTATCGAGAAGGTCCGATGCCACGGAGAGTTCGTTCAGAACTGTAAGTCAATGAAAGCTGCCAGGTTGTCCCACGCGAGATTTGCTTTAACGCGCATCCATTCTCGCGCAGCACGCCAACATCGACACTATGGGGGTTGTGCACGACATTTTCTTTATAATAATCAGAAGCGTGTGACTTTCAGTATGAGGAACTTGATACGGGTCATCGCTAAATGTCGAGCATTCAAGTTCAGACTGAATTAATTTTGTAACACGGTAGGTGACATTTATTATAATGCAAGAATTGCCTGCTTGAAAGTTTCTGAATTATTTGATTACAATTGATAAATGTAGGGTTTTAAGGAAATAATATTTTTAATGACTTACCATATTACAGCGTTATCCCGCAATCATTTCCGGTGTCGATTACGTCTACTGTTGGATGATTTCTGCACTTCTTGAATGATCTGCCAACAGGAAAAGAAGAATTCAGACTTTCCTTATTCCAGAAAGAAGTTTGTACATTTTCATTGCTTCCAGGTTATCCATTTTATTTCTTTAATTCTGTTCCTTAGTGTCAGCATCCTCATTGTCTTTGTTCTCAGACATAGAATTGAATCTTATGTGTAAGATTTATTATTATGATCATTAACCCAAATAACTTCCTCTTGAGGATCTTCGTATCTGCGCGCGATTTTTTTCTTGCAGGAACCACCTAGGTTCATTATAATTTTCTAAGAAAATCTAGCAATGCTAATAACGTTTCTGCTAATTTCTACATGATTGATCAATTGAACGAGGTTCTTTGTTCGAGGTCGAATTAGATCTCTCTTGCTCTTTGTATGTATACATATATATAGGGTGTATATTTAAATACTTAAGGACAGTCATCGTGTGATAATTTGTACAATCACGTATATTAGACGTTCATGTACGGATTGTGTAATAATTAAAGTTTAACCACGAAAAGAGATAAACACACCTTTTTTGCATCTTCCAATGTGGTGGGGATGTAATTTGAATTGATTGTCGAGATAAGACTGCTGTAATCACGATATAACGTGAATTGATCTTTCAGCCACTCACGAATTTCCATAACTCGAATGCGAAGTGCGTTACGATATTCCACCGCAGAAGACAGCTTTAAGCTCGAATACATTTCTGCTATATCTAAAGACAAAACAATTGAACAGTTAATTGGATCGTCACTTTTCAAGTGGCAGGGGATATATGAAAATACACTATAAAAGCATCCCTTACAGCTTGTCCCAGTACCAAGTATGTGTATCCTACCGAGTTGCTTGTCTTTAACATGAAAAACAAAAAAAATTCCATAAACAAAGAATATGTAAAAACCGTATTAGCTGTTTAATCCTGCTGGATGTATGACGGGTTTACAGTTGCCAGGCGCGAAAATATTGAATTTTGTACAGCTGCCAATAATGTTTGATGTAAGTGATAGAGATTTTGATTGGTTTAAACGAATATTTTTTAATATAGAATTTCAACGCATTGTAAGCAGTAGAGAAACGCATTACTGGAATTTGGTTATATCTTTATCTAGTGAAGAGTACAGATATTCGTTTAATACAGTTTCGCATTATTGTTGATATGCAACTTGATAAATTTAATCTTGTACTTTGGAAAATGAAGTTGAATTAATTCGCACGTTCCGTTAAATTACCAGGTCGAGTGAATTCGATGATTTTTGGAAAATCTAGAGGTTTGAATGCTAAAGATTCTGTTTTGTGGATGAATCCAGGATCCAATGGGCACGTCGGTAATTTTCTTCTCTCTTCTTCGAACTGTTGAATGTATCGGCTTACTTTCAGTTGAACATTATTTTGCTTATCCTTCATGCTCAAGGCTGTCATTTGAGTTTCAAGTGGATTCACGTCCTGTTCTCGACGTCGCACAAACATCTCGTTTTCTAATAATTTTGAATTTTTGTAAGATTTTGCTGATTCTGTATTCTTTGTATTGTTACGGTTTTTAACGATTTTATCGCTGTGTCGTTGCTGAGCAATGTGTCGCAAAGTCTGATTCCTGTGGACTTTTATATTTTGAGAATCTAAAATACCTCTTACTCTTGTCAAAGGGACTGGCTTAGCGTTTACTGTTTTGTAAATTGCATAAGGAGCACCATGATTATGTGGAGCAATAATTTTATCAAAATTATCACTCTGGCGTGAGTTGTGTTTTTGCTCTTTAGCATGAATTATACCTGTCTTTGGTCTCTGTGGAAATTTCGGGTTGCATTTTAAGTTTTTATTAAATTCTTGAACAGTGCGTGGATCGATATCTTCTTGTCTAAGATGATAAATAGAAGAGTGACTTGTTTCACCTTGTTGAACTATAGTTTCATTTCCTGATAATGATGTTTTACATCTTGTTGGCTCTTCTTTTTTCTTCAGTACAATGGCTATGTCCAATTCTCCGCGTTTTTGAATTCCAGATTTCTTTAAATTGGATTTTATTTTGGAGCCTTTGCTAGATTGCGTTTTTGGTGAACTCCGAAGACTTCCTGGTTCCAGATTGGTATTTCTCTTTTTAGACAAAATGCTATTTATGTGGGTTTGATGTTTTGAAATGATTTGAACCATTGTCGTTCCTGATTTGTGAGAGTTCATGGAAGGTTTGGCACAACTTGATCGCTTCTGTCTTGGTTTTTGTATTGTGCAGACTTTTGGGGACTTTAATAGGCAAACTGGTTTGATAGGTTCTGCCGATTCTGTATTCTCTGTGACCTTAACGTATTGAGATAATTCTTTATTCAGATCCACTTCACAGACACTAGTAGTATGAATAAGTTTAGGAGACATAAGTTCTATAATTTTTGTTTCATCGTTAATATGTGTCCGATTTATTAAATACTGACTATAAGATATCACTTCGGTCTGGTTTGAATAGGATTGCTCACTTTTACTTGGCTTTTTCTGCATGTCTGATTTTATGGAAGAAGTTCCTGATGATTTATTGTCACTAGAATTTTCATACGTTGGAAAACTATTAGATTCCTCATCAAATGAATCATTGGAATATGTATCTGGACAAACTTCCTTCTGCGAAGATGAAATATAAGGTGAACTCTTTGAAGATGATAAAGTTTCTGCTATTGGTATATCAAAGTCTTCTGTAATTTGATCATCTTTGCTGTACGATAGTTTTGAGATCAGCTGACTCTGGTCTTCTGACACTTCGGTGACTAATCTTTCATCAATTGATACTTTGTTGTTATTTTTTATTAATTGAAAAGAATCAGTGACATTACCCTCGCCAGCTGGCCCAATGCTGTCAACATTTGTTGTGTCATGACTTACTTCCTCAGATATGACAGGAGAATTTGTCTCAAGGGATTCTTCAGATGTTTTATTGAATATTTTCACAGCAATAGTTGAAAAATCCTTTTTATGCTCTAAAGGAACTTCTTTGACTTGCTCAATATGAGCATCAGGCATTTTTATTTTTAATTTTGGTTTCAAACCTGTATCCAATGAATCACCAGAACCAGGTAATGACTTTTTCACTTCATTGCTAATACTATTAAGTGTGCTGATAGTGCTAACACTCGATTCTAATTGATTTTCATTATGGATTTTAGATTTATATTTCTTATCAATCTCTTTTAAGCGCATCAATGCTGCAGTTGCTCTGGAACGCTGCATAGTTTCGCAAATCTACCAAAGAAACACTATAAATTTACTAAAGGGCGTAGAAATTCACAACCCTGACGTTTACGGAATCATCACCATTCGCCATAATGTATACAAACCCGTCGTCTTAGCAACAGCACAAATATTATTTACTCAAAAAACGCTTTAATTAAAGACAGTTATAAATCCATTGTCAATCGAAAAATTAAAAAATAATAAGCACACAAAAATGTCTGTATAAATGAAATTGTTATTATTTATGCTATCTAAAATACATAATAATGCATAATTGATTAAATTTTTCCCACATCCGCTTCCTTTCACAGAAAATGGCTGCCCTGGCTGCCACGCATTCTCTTTCACACTAATCGAAAGTTGTGACATAAATCCAAATATTATATATACAGATTAAATTCATGTCGAATATCAATTTCAGAAATTGCCTCTAATTAGTAATGCTATTATCCAAACTAGTTAAAGCCATTTCTATAGCTCGATATCCTACAGAACCTTCGATAAGGAATTTAGATTCAAATCATTCATCCCTACTATTCAATGGTTCGTTTCAAATACATTGCCAGTACTACGGGTATCGTTATATCTTTGTTTACCTAGATGCAATGGAGTGAGACACAATTGGATTAGCAGCTTGGCAGTGCAATTTCGGAACGTACCCAACGTCCAGCAGAGGTCATCGAATTTTCGCGAACATCTAGTTATTGTCTACAATATCGACGAAAGATAACAGTATCAGTTTCAAATACATGAGCGTCGTTATGTCAGTCAGTTTGATACGTGCTCCGTGGCAAGGAACGTGGCGCTGTATACGTTAAGCGTGGTTGGTTCTGATTGGTCAACAAAATTTGACCAATCAGCGCTCTCCATCTGTCTACCCCGGCTACTGCTACATTTGCCAACCACGTCCAGCGTTCCGGCATTATCGGCTTGTACTTTGCACGAGTAGGAACTACGTCGAGTGGCTTAGCTGTCCCGGCGCCCAAAATGCGGTCCTTTTGCGCGATTTTCGCTATTCTGGCGATCTCCTTGGTCTCCGCGGACATCTACTTCGAGGAGAAGTTCCTTGATGGTAAGTAAAACCCAATATAATAAGATAAAAAAATCATTACTCCTACCATTACCAAGCTTGTCGAAAGGCTATGTAAAATTACCACCCTGAATTCCTTCGTCCGGCAACCACACCCTTCATACTTCCATGCTATCCTCGCGATACTGAAGATAACTGTTTCTCAATGAATTTCTAACAAAATTTATATATTTATGCCGTTTCGTTAACCTTGCTGTGGGTGTCTTTGTGGCTTAGCATTTCTGTAACACATATCGACAAGCGGCCACGCAATCTCCTGCTGAAGCGATCTGCGCAAACAGATTTTAAACTCTTTTAATCTACGAGAATTGTGAATGTTCTCGAAATATGCGGAGTCACGTAGACAAAAAGGAAATAAGAAATGCTTCAGAAAAATATCAAAGATACACTTTTTTTCTTTTTTTAATTGCTTTGACTACTTTGATCAAACTCTGATCTAACGGGAAGTAGCATTGATTTGAAAAATTTTCCGTTTTTTATATCTAGTATCTATCACGGTGTAGATGATGTACACGTTGAACGTTGTGCGACCATATTTTTCGCGGGATGATTTGTTAGTTTTGCCACGCGTTTCAGCGATTGCTATATTTGTCGATGTAGAAACTAAAGAGACAAGAGGATTCGTGTTGGTATAGCATATGTATATATGACGCTAGCTGAGGAGACATATTACCTTAAACGGTGAATCAGGCATCTTTTTTTCTCGGTTCCGTTACTTCGAATTTAGAAAGATTAACATTAATTTTGGAGAAGATCATGAGAATTGTAATTAATGAATTTAGTCGTTTTTATCATTCTATTTTGGAATTGCATTTTGAACTTGTTTGGTTGCATTGCAGGTTACTGTTCAATAACGGCTTTGGTTTTATTTTATTTTTACAGACTCGTGGGAAAATGAATGGATTTATTCAGAGCATCCTGGAAAGGAATTTGGAAAGTTTGTTCTAAGCCATGGAAAGTTTTGGAATGACCCTGAAAATGATAAAGGTATCATCGTTGTTTTAATGAAGTCATTAGTATAAACAAACACTACACTTCTTTGAAAAAAGTCAATTATTGTTTCTAATTAAAAAGAAATATTTAGGTCTGATTACATGAACGTCAGTTTAGCTTTAAATAAGACTTGAGTGCCATATTGACCATGTGATTGGTCAATAAGCCACTTATGCCTTATTTAAACTTTAACCAATGTTGATGTGACTGTGCCTGAAAATTTGTAAATCGTTTCTGAGCCTAGAGTCACTTGTCGTACCTTATGGGCGAAGAAGTGCTAGAGGAACTCGGAGAGCAAATCAAGTCTCACATATGCCCTGAATATGTAATTATGCATATATTAGGTACCTCGTGCAGATACACTCACATTTTACAATATCATGGAAAAATCATTGTTTTTCATTTTTATTATAAATCATTTCATATCTTTTCATAGGTATCCAAACTTCACAAGATGCCCGGTTCTATGCTCTGAGCAGAAAGTTCACTCCATTCAGCAATAAGGATAAACCTCTTGTTCTCCAGTTCACTGTCAAGCATGAACAAAATATTGATTGTGGAGGTGGTTATGCCAAGGTCTTTGATTGTGGACTGGAGCAGAAGGACATGCATGGAGACAGTCCATACCTTCTCATGTTTGGTAAGAAAGTTTTCATACTAGATGCATTGAAACTCGTGTGTTGAAAATAGTTTCTTAAATGTGATTAAATTTGCACACCGAGCCTAGAGTCACTCGTCATGCCTAAGTAGTGTGGTTGATGGGTGCTATAGGAACTCGGAGAATAATAGTCTCACTTATGCCCTGGGTTGGTTTTTTTAACTTATCGCAGGTACCATGTGTAGATACAACACCCTGTAATAAATTCTTTGCATAATATAGAAAATACTGCAATGTTTGAATAGTAAAAAAAATTATAATAGGTTTTTCTTCCGTAAACTGAAAATACAAGCTTTTGGAAATCGTCCAATAGTGTCAAAGTACAACTTCATGGCTGTTTACATGGGAGTGTGCCACAGAATTTTTACAATTTTCTGGGCAATGATCCAATGAATACTGTGCTGCAGACGTTTCAATCTTTTTCATTCACTGTTGTACTTGCACTTACAGGACCTGACATTTGCGGACCCGGTACGAAGAAAGTGCATGTCATTTTCAACTACAAGGGCAAGAATCTCCTAATCAACAAGGATATTCGTTGCAAGGACGACGTCTATACTCATTTATACACATTAATTGTTAAGCCTGACAACACTTATCAGGTAATCGCATTGTTTCCCTTTATACAGATCAATAATTTCCTTTCACGATTCCTTATCAATCAAAACTGCTTATCGCAATATATACATTATTTATCTGCTTCATATTTATATTATAACGTATCACGTGTCGTTGTGCCAAGCCTTCGTGTGGTGCTATGCAATAGTTATTACAACAACAATGATTGGACTATGAGTCTTAGAGTTACATGTCCTAATATATTTCATGGAGGATATGTGCTAAAGATACTCAAAGAGAAAAGATAGTCTCGCATTATTTTCCTTGTGAATAAGTAAAACTTGCTTATCGCACGTACATCGTGAAGACCGACAGGCTGTTATTAATCATGAGCGATGTTTTCCATAGAAACATGTCTTTGTTTCAAGAATTGTACAAATGCTTTATTTTTGTTGGATTTAGGTACTCATCGATAATGAGGAGGTCGAGTCTGGAGAATTGGAAGCAGACTGGGACTTCCTGCCCCCAAAGAAGATCAAGGACCCGTCTCAGAGCAAGCCTGATGATTGGGATGACAAGCCTACCATTCCTGATCCTGATGATAAGAAGCCCGACGACTGGGACAAGCCAGAACACATTCCAGACCCTGAAGCGACTAAACCCGAGGATTGGGATGATGAAATGGACGGCGAGTGGGAAGCTCCAATGATCGATAACCCTGACTACAAGGGAGAGTGGAAGCCAAAGCAGATCGACAACCCCAACTACAAGGGACCCTGGATTCACCCTGAAATCGATAACCCTGAATACACGCCAGATCCTGAGCTTTATAAACGTGATGAAATCTGCGCTATCGGCTTTGACCTCTGGCAGGTTAAGTCCGGCACCATTTTCGATAATGTCATGATCACGGATGACATCGAGGCTGCTCGCAAGTTTGGCGAGGAAGTATGGAAACCCACTTATGTAAGTATAATTCATTTAATTAATTTATAGCGATAACAATTTACAGTATAATGATGATAAAAGCGCTTCCGAACTCTATGAGCGATAAAAAGCTGGAATTCCTCGTTGCTGACCAATTCTTGTATCACAAGAATTTCAGTGAATTTTAGAGAAGAGCAGTTTTGAAGTTCGACTATTATTCTTCCATTACAGGAGGGTGAGAAGAAGATGAAGGAAGCTCAAGATGAGGAGGAGAAGAAGCAGAGAGAGAAGGAGAGCAAGGAAAGCGGAGATGAAAAGGAAGACGACGAAGATGAGGATGAAGATGAAGAGGACAATACTGTCCCAGAAGTAGAGGTAAGCATTTATTAAAGCTCTTATAAAAGAGATTTGAACTATCCCAGTATTTCCTTTCCTGCAATTGATTTCTTCAAAAAAATGATGACAATAGAGATTCCGATCCTAGTGAGCGATAAAAAGCTGGAATTCCTCGTTGCTGACATTTTCCATTAAGATTCCATAGAAAGTTTATGAATTCGTTCATCCATGGAACCAAAACTCATAGGGAAATCTACTTATCTGTTTCAGGAACACGACGAATTGTAAATACGCGTGTCCATATGGCACAAACACAGACTGTATTCCAGGAGCTGCCTGGCCACGTCAAGGCAGTTATCTCAGCATAGGCGACACCACAGCTTGAAGATAACTTTAAAAAAGAGTCACGCTGAATATTGGTACTTATGTTAGACGGGATATCAACGCAGGGAGTAATGCCGTATCCTCTCATTTACCCAATCTCTTCCCCCTGATACTTGTACTGAACACCGTTCAAGATAATCAGAACTAAAAAGAAGTAGTAGTACATTTATATAGGTCACTAGAGTATACCCATTATATATCATCATTATATACAGGATAGAAAATGTATAAGGGAAAAAAGAAATCTCAACGGCGACGTGAAAAAGAGACAAAACTACTTGAAATAATTTCCAGCCCTTTATTAAAGAATTCAATGAATTCTATGACGTACAATAAGGTAAATGATTTCGTTTCCATGACCGGCCATTTTTGTTGCCATTGGCCCCGCGAGCCTAAATTTATACTATACCATTCACTGTGTACGTACTAATTCATCAATTCTTATTTATTTTGTCCTATTGATATTTCCTGGTTTAATCTAAAGAGTACCAGATAGTGCGTATTTACTTGCTAACTGTGTTGAGAGGAACGCCTAGCGTATGTGCCGTATTACAAATGTGAAAGAAAAAGAGGAATAACTGATGAAGATGAAAAATTCACACACCGTCTTGCTCCTATTGCCGCAGCTCCAAAAGACTATGTTGTTCCGTTTTTGTTTGTCAAGTGTGTTTTATATACATAAAAGTAATTCAGAAAAGAATGTAATTTAATAATGCTATATATTATTTCGTTCTCCGTACAGTGTACGCGTAACTCGCTCTGCGACTACTAGCGTTTAAGTATAAAAGTGATGGGTGTGTGCAAAAATGACTGAGTGATAATAATTGATAATTATATCAAGCAACCAATAACCATGTAATAAATACATAAGACTTTTCTAGATGTGCTCAGGTCGTTTATTCTTCTGACAATCCTCTGGCCTTAAAGTCATTTTTAGTATCCATGCTTTGATTAGGTCACGTGAGATACACCTGAGTACGCACTAGATTGAATAATAATATATAGCGATGGTAGATTAATTTATACTTTATTTGATGTCCTTATAAATTAACATTAATCACATAAACAAATTGGTGTAACTTACGATATGACGAGTTTTCGTACTCATAGACGTTGAAAAATGGAGTTGCCTGACAGCCTATAATTTCAAAAGATCTTAATACGTTTTTTACGTACTGTAAAGACAAATAATTGTTTATATCAGGGGTCTATGGTTATCCGTATTCCGTGTAACTGGTATGAAATGCTAATGGTGTAATTGAAGTAAGTTATGTATACGTAGTATTCATCGCAAATGCAGTTTACGTCGTACATCAGAAAATCTTGTATTAATACGGTAGGTTTAATTTTCTGCAAGCCATACGAACGCATCAATACCTCATACAAAAGACCAGACGATTGACAGATTAAGAAATTAGGATATATTAGACATTGTGTATAATGCCTCATGAGCGCCAAGCTGTTGCGTTAGCCAATCTAGACCCTGTGTGGCACCAGTGATGTCGGTCGAAGGAGAAGATCCTTGAATGTGCCATGCTCGTCCACAGCACAGCTTTTGCAGGGATAGAATGTCTGATAATTCCTCTACGCTAGTACATCCTGGCACATCCTGAGATTAAAAGGAAAGTAGTTGTTAATACTGAGTATTAAAATGAAAAGATTTTTAGTTAACGACCTGCTTTGAAAGTTACCTGCTTGTTAGCATAAATCAAGAACAGAGCATCCTTGAGTTCGCGTTCGCTGACTATCTTTGATAATTCTTTTTGAGCTTCTTCGAAGCGCAATCTGTTACTAGAGTCGACGACGAAGATCACGGCTTGAGTATTGTGATAGTAATGTTTCCATAGGGGTCTGAATTTGTCCTGTCCGCCGACGTCCCACAAGGTGAATACAAGATTCTTATACTCTAGACTCTCCACGTTGAAACCAATTGTTGGGATTGGTGGTGTTGATAAGGTTGTACCTCTCATGGCTGAGAGGATACTCGTCTTCCCGGCACCGTCCAGGCCCAGGATCACAACGCGCATGTCGATTTTGGTACCAATGTGTACCCGGTTATCCTGTAATGTGTGTGTAGATAGCATATATCTTGCGTGATTTGATTGCTGAAGGTGTTTGCTGTATTACAAACCCTGCTGAAGATGATGGGGATGGATGATTCTGGTGTTAAAAGATCAGGTTCACGTTGCACGTAGTGCTGATGCTGTTGCTCTAAGGATGCTAGATCTTCCTTTACTTTTGCTACGCTGCTCAGTAACTTCCAGTCTTCTGAATCCAGGATACTTTCCAGCTGAATGCAAACTCCTGCTATGCGAGATCTTGTTGTTGTTAATTCCTTTTGCTGTTGACGTAGAGCAGATAGACGTCCACGTGTTTCTGTATCTATACATGTTATGGCAGCCTTTTCTTGCTCTGCAAGCAATGCTCTTAAATCCTCGAAATGCTGTCTGACACGCTGCCTTGCATCCTCTATTGCCCAGCCCTCCAATTCCTGTATTACTATCTCTGTGTAGAGATATGTGAATTGTAGATTGATGTCAGAGCTGTATTAGTTCGTCACAGACAAATTGTAAGCAGGCTTACCTATTTTGTGTGCTGTGTCTCTCATGCTTTCCATAAACTGTGTCATTTTCTGCAGTGCTCCGATGATTGATCTCCTGATATTCTCTGCCTCGATCTCAACCAGGGTTGGCTGGAATTATTAGTTCTTTATGCATCTTAGTACGTTTAATCGACAACTGTTTAGTATACCTTATGGATACTATGTCGGCCATAATCTTTACATAGATAACACAACAGAGCATTGTGACATCCTTCATGAGTACAAGTAAATTCTGCAATGTGTGAAGTATGTATAGGGCATTTTGGTTTCTCTCTGGGTTTCTCCGATAGAGGTACTCTTCGATGTTTGGTGAGAGTTCTCATAGAATGAGTAAGGATGTCACAGGCTACACATAAATGTGTTTCACATACAGTACAGTATAGTACTGCAATATGCTCCTCATCTTCGTCACAAGTTTGAGTAGATTGGAGTCTTTCACGTTCTAGGTCCAAAGTGTTCTGAGTACTTGATTGCTCCAACCTTTCTAGGAGTTCTATCAGGGCAAAATTTTTCTTCAGACTATATATCCCATTATCAGTTACTTGCGTAGGCTGTCTGTCAAAGGGACACAGGAGAATTTGTTGGTCTGTCATGTTAGGTCGAAGACATAGAAGACAAGCATGACAAACTGTATGCCCACAGTGGAGTAACCGGGGCACTTTAGCACCTTCCACAGAAAATACTTCTTCACAAACGCGACATTCCAGTTCCTGTAAAATATAAATTAATTTTTATACTTACCACATAATTTAAAAGGCCTACATAAGAAATGGTTAACCAGTTATGTGTCCTACACATCTGACAATCTTTATTAACGTTAGAACAATTAAACATTTTAATCATCTTACATTAGGCTTAATTGTTTTGAGAGAGCGTTTCAAGTATTTACTGATTCGATCCCTGTCTTCAGTCATATTTATTTAATTTTTGATTCACTTTGGCAGCTGATACCCAGTGATTGTATTTGCTAAGATTTGGCTTTGCTAATCAGGTTCAGCATCTATGTTTAGCAACACAAACTGTATACCTCAACGAATTTACCTGCAGTCAGTAAGATAAAAATCTATTTTAAATTGATTTCATGACGCTTACCATTGCCAGTAGTTCATTATATCAAGTGTGAGACAGAGATGAGTAGAGATCATGGCGCTAAATTGTAGCGGCGAGTCTGGAAGTAGGATTTTGTGATCATTGCCTCCGTCGATAACGCGTATTCCGTCGTAGCCGAACTAAACGTGAACACGAACGTGTAGCTTGGGCGGGCAGAGGT
>JASANN010000124.1:229791-314513 GCA_031762395.1 Calameuta pygmaea | reverse complement strand
AGTAAATCAAGATCCAATAATGTTTAGTAGTATTTAAAAAATAAATATATGAAAAACACTTTCTTAAAAATGTTTCATTAGTAGGCTTTTTCAATGGTTCTTGAGAAGTTCTATATTTCTCGGTCTCGTTCTAAGCATTGCTTTGGGAACCAGCGGTGAGATGCGCAACGCTACGATTTTAGGCGATACCAAAAACATGGAGCTAAATCGTAGCAGCGAGTCCGGAAATAGGATTTTGTGATCATCGCCTCCGTCGACAATGCGAATTCCGTCGTAGCCGAGCTGAACGTGAACACGAACGTATAGCTTGGCGGGCAGAAATTCGTCGGAAAGTTAGCACGGGAAAATAAAAATTTATATGTTTATATGCCTCAAAAATTACTCCTTAAATGCTGCATATGTTTTCGTAATTGCTCCGCTGCTACTATGTAATAATTAATAAATATTTTCTGTTGGTCCCATTCAAAAGAGTACAGTCTCTAGTATATCTTCACTGCGTTTCATCGTCTGCCCATTGACAGCTTATTGTAAATTCAAGTTAATTACGTAGTAAGTAATGCGTCTAGTCGCCAGTTTTTTGAGTTCAAAAGTGATCCGAGGCAACGATGCTCGAAGCACTATCGGCTGATTTTCGAACGCACCTGTCGTAAGTGTGTTCGTATATCAATCTTCTTGTTTACTTTTGTAATCGACCTAAGAGAAAATCAAATTTTACTTGTCATTTAAAGATGCTTTAAAATAATAAAAAACTAATTGCGGAGCAATATGGAGCGAATCTCGAGCAATAAAGTCATAAAAAAATCATACGAACATCTGCTTGGTTATTTAGAATTTTAATAAAAATTAAAAATTTTGTGTTTTAATGAATCTTTATTAATTATCACATAGTAGCAGCGGAGCAATTACGGAAACAAAGGGAGCATTTAAGGACAATTTTGTAGGCATTATAAACATATAAATTTTTATTTTAGAGAAGGATTTGAAAGGCTGCTTCTCTTGATATTAAAATATTTTCTAATTGATGGACGCCAGTGGCCGCCATTGTGACTCCGTTTGATTTACCTACGCTAAACTTTGCAGCGTAGGAACACGTCTGTAGATAAAAACATGAATATAGAGTTTGTGTGAAAAGTCAGTAATTGAATACACAAAATACTTGATTATTATTCGCTCTGAATTGTACTAGAGAAATAAGTAAAAATGGGTGGCGGAGATCTTGTAAGTTATGATACAAATTTTAACCTATTATATTATTATGTCAAATTCACACTGTTTTTATTGTAATTCAACTAAATTATAAAGATTGTGTGCTTAATGTTTTAATTAGAATCTTAAAAAGTCATGGCACCCGTCCACGATGAAAAACATGGAGAAGGTATGGAAGGCGGAGCAGCAGGATCATCAAGAGAAGAAAAGAATTGCAGAACTGAAACGGGAGATAGAAATGGAAAAGGATCGTGAGGATATGACAAAGTACGCTATGGAACAAGGTGTTATCGAGAAGAAGGATGAGAAGAAGTTGGACTGGATGTACAGAGGGCCAAATCAGTCCATAAACCGTGAAGATTATCTTCTTGGGAAGGCAATTGACAAACCCTTTGAACAATTGGTTCAAGCTGAAAAGGACGGGGATCAAAATCGCATGATCAAAAATCATGTGGAATATGGTAATAATTTCAGTATTTACTTAAAATTAAATTCAGTTTCACATGTGTTATGTATTTATGAATTTTGCTTTTAGAATGTATCCCACCATCGTTACGATTCTTCTCTGGCAGTGAACAGGTTGATCTGGCAAGAAAACTTCAAGAAGATCCATTGTATGCTATCAAGAAGAAAGAAATGGAAACCCGCACTCAACTGCTTAAGAATCCAGTCAAACTGAAACAACTGAAACAATTGGTTAGTATAATCTGTTCTGTATGATTCAAATATTCTGTCTATACTGGTTGAGTAAATATCAATGTTATATTTATATATAGCTAGAGCAACAGGCAAAGGAAAGTAAAGCTGAAAAGTCTAAAAAGAAAAACAAGAAAAAGAATAAGCTTGGCTCTGATAATGGTGACAGTGATGATGAGCTTGATACTTTATTAGCTGCAAAGTACAAGAAGCTCAAGGATAAAATCAGCAAGGAGGACTTAATAAAGTCTATGAAGAAGAGAAAAAAGGAAAAGCGAAAAAGCAAGGATGAAAATAGTGACAGCGAAGTAGAGAAAAGAGACCCAGGAAAACAAAATAATAGGCATAAACACAGTAAAATGGAAGTTAGTACAAAAAATCAAAAGCAAAAAAAGTACAATAAAAGAAAACCTAGAGACAGTAGTAGTAGTAGCAGTAGCAGTAGCAGTAGCAGTAGTAGTAGTAGTAGTGACAGCAGCAGTAGCAGTGAAGAGGAAAAGGATCGTGAACCGAAGCGCAAACACAAGAACTCAAAAGACCTTCGTGAAAGACATTCTGGTTCAAAGCAAAAAATTAGCGACAGAAGTCTAGGCAGGAGTTCACAGACTAGATCATATGGTCCCAGAAAGGAAGAAAGTATAATCTCACGAAAGAATTCCAATCATTTTGTCGAAGAAAGTGACGAGGATCGTCATGCTAAACATTCTTCAAGGAAAAACTATGGTTTGGTGGTATGTTCCATTATATTATTCTAACCTATACAAATTTCTAGAAAATGATATTATACAATATTTCCAGAGGGCTGATGGAACTAAACTATCACCTTCAACAAAATCAAGTAAGTCTACCAGAAGGGACAGTTCGAAGGATAAAAGGAAACCTAGGAAAGAGGAGCAACGGTGGATTCCACCAAAGCGACAAAAGTTAACTGAAGAGGAAAAGGAACATAGACGCCAAGAAATGATGGCTAATGCTTCTTGGAGAGACAAGGAAAGAGAATGGAATGTGAAGCGTTATCGCGAAGAAGACAAGAAAGAACAGACAGACAAATCCTATAACAAAGACTTTATCAGGTAAGACTGAAGATCCTACAAAAATGATCTGTATTATTATATTCTTACGTTATAAATAAAGAAAAACTATCTTTTGTGCCTTTAGGAAACAACTAACAGTCGCTGCTGACATAGGTACCGTAGAGTCTCGAATTCGTTCAAATATAAATAATATTCAACGTTCTGGTCGTGCAATGGATACGAATTTTGCAAAAAGATAAAAAAAAAACTTGCTTTGTACTCTTTGCAAGATAATTGTAAATTCTATTTTCATCGTTCTCCTTGTAAATAGTACGATATTTAAATCGGTTTTGTAATGTTTATCTACAGTATGAAATATACATTGAATTTAAAAAAAAAAAGTAATACTGAACTGTCATCGATTACAATATATCCATCAATGCTTGAAAGGAAAGGCGAATTGGTATTGCTGGATCCAGCAAACTTTTATTTACATCATTTACTCTCATAATAATTATACATAATCACTGTTTATAATAAATAGAATCGATATCGTTCTTTTACTATCCCCATTTGAAGATTCAACGGATAGCGCCATCCTCCATGTAAATATCAAATCTTTTTTCTAATGGGAAAGGAATGAGAGGATTCAAAAAATTGATTGGTGTAAACTCAACTTCGGAGGAAGTTAAGTAGTATAAGTATGCCTCGTCATCTAGACGAAGTTTCTCTTGTACCTCTGGCCTGGAGATAATAACTCACATTTAAAACCCAAAGTTAAGATCAATCTTAGATAGATATGCAAAAGTATATATAAAGAAAACCGATCTTAAATCCGTATTCTTAAAATGATTTAACAAATATAAGGATAGGGAGTGCTGGGCTCTGTTAAGAATGCGAGTGGGAGGAGGATTTGTAATGGTTTACTCGCAATATTCAATGTAAATAATATATACGTATTTTAGTATTAATGAATTAGTGGAGTTATATACAGACATCAACGGCCTAGCAAGAGCAGGAATCCTTGCCACCTTGCTGGTCATTGGATACTCCCTGTAAATTAGTACGGCCAGGTTGGCTTGGGTTATGCTGAACACCAGATTCTGCAGCATTCAGATCCAATCTGTGTAGGAATATTAGGATAAATAGTAATGAACAAATAGTCTTTGCTACTTAACTATCAATTTCAAATATCCTAGTACTCACCGGCCGTCTTGTATGCTCTGGAATATCTTTTTCGCCGTTTCGAGGAAGGCTTCCTCTACATTGTGTCCCCTAAAGAGTATTTTACCTTGACGATACTGCACAGTTAAATGTAAACGAAAACAAAATAATTTACACTTACGTTTTTGCACTAGCTTCAACGAACATCAGTCCGTTATCATCAGCAAACTGTTTGGCTTCCTCATAAGTGACATCGCGCTGTCCTTCCAAATCGCTCTTGTTTCCAATCAAAAATATCACCTGCAATATAACAATCATCGTATCATTAGCAAAGTTAGACTTTTGGGTCATCAAATAATTGTTATACGTACAGTGCTCGGATTCGTCAGATTCCGCGTGTCTGTGAGCCAGCTACTCAAATGATTATAAGTTGAACGGCGAGTGATGTCATAAACCATTAAAGCACCAGCTGCTCCACGATAGTAAGACCTGCAGAATGGTTCACAAAAGAAATTTGAGCCATATTGATAAAACATACTAAACCAGCTTTGATATAGAGTAAATACAGTCATTGCATATTGATATTTTATCTTTTCAATTAACCAACAGCTATTCACTATCTATGGAAGTTCTTATACAAGTATCCATAAAGGAAAAACATACAAATATGCTTAAAAACATTATAATTTCACTAAACATCACAACTACCTACTTAAACTAATTGCTATTGACACTTGTAAACATTGTTTGACAGCTACGAACCTAGTCACTGCTCTGAATCTTTCTTGTCCAGCGGTATCCCATATTTGTAGCTTAATCTTCTGCCCAGCAACTTCAATGATCCTCGTACCAAACTCCACGCCAATGGTATGTGGACAATCAGCCATGACTATAAAAAGACCAAACATAAAAACCAAAGGCCTCTACAAAATAGAAATCAAGCACTCACATTTCTTTTCAGTGAACTGATGAAGCAGGCAAGACTTCCCGACTCCCATGTCGCCAATAATAATGTACTTAAAGATGTACGAATAGTTGTACGGTCCCGCAGACATTTTGTACCTACCGAAAAACAGAAAAAAGTTCAGAAAACAATGGTTTTTGCCCAACCCGTAATAGCACAATGTATAATTAAGACAGGTATTCCTGGTGAGTCAGTATTTTTAATAAGAGGGCGATTGAAGCAGATAAAACATTGACATGTCAAAGCGACAGTCTCGTTCTCTTTCTCTTTCCCTCTCTCACACTCATTCATTCCCTCACCTTTGTGTTTCTTTTTTTTGAAGGAACTTCGAAAGAAACTCAAAAATAGGCGAGTGGCACGAACTTTTCTTGCGTGCGCTGACTAGATGCGTAGAACTGTTCACTGTTCCATGGAATGTCTAATGGGTGTTGTTTGGGAGTAAATTGTTGAGGAAACTTGTATATCGCAGGGCAATATGGCAGATCACTGTGGCCAACAACGATGGCGCCCGTTAAACGTCAAACCACCTGTCACCCTTATCATTCACAAAGTATATAACGAAAAACGCAATGCGCAATGCGTTAAAGTAAATTTTCTACGTATTCAATCCTGGCAATGATTCTGCAGCAACGAGGATCAGACAAGGCCGATAGCGATATTGACTCGTAATCAAAAACCCGGTGGGAGATTCAAAATGAGACAAAGCAGAGTCCAAATTTCTGATAAATTTGAATACACCGATATATTTCGAATGTATTAAATAATTGTTTGTTGATGCTTATTATATTTAAGCCTTATTTTTTTCACAGGTTTCTCGAAACGATCGATTTTAATGTATGTCTAAGATTTCTGAGCAGTCTCGATGTGATACGTCACTTCCGCCCAACGTATTCACTGGACAAATTTCCTATGAAGCAAGAAATTTGTCGGTGCTCTTTGATTCACCCAGGAAAACTTTGGTGTATTCATGCGAACGGATCCAGTGGTAATGTCCAATGAAATTGCGGTACCGTTGGAAATGAATGTAATGAAAATCCCTAAAATATCAAAAATTCTTATATGGGACCGTCTAGTACTCGATACTCCTTGGTATTCGGGTGAGCTCGTCAGATTTCGTCATTTCCGTTATCTGGGACGCGCAAACGGTCCTGCGTCCAGATAAATGAGATAAAAAAAAAAGAGAGACGTTAGTGAAACTAAAAGACGGCCGGGCCGAAACGTAAAGGGATATGACTTCTAGGAAAGAAGTATGCGCGTCCTCTATTCGATAAAGAGATATTAAACGTAATAAATGGTAGTTTCCAATAAATGGTGCAGTGTCGTAAGATGCCCGTGAGCGTTCTCGTGGGTGTAGTAAAATCGGCGAGTGCGAGATGCCAGGAAGACAGAATAACTGACTCCAGTGCGGATAATACGTGAATTCGTGCGGTGGTTAAAATTTTTTTTTACTAGGTAACAAATAATCGAAAAGAAAGATTAAGTTAAATCATTATAATTTATTGTTCATGAACATTGTGGGAGTTATCTATGAATGTGAATTTAAGTGAGGAAATCGATTGGTTTTTCAAGAGAGAAAGAGAAAAAGAAGTATTGTGAAGCCTCGGGCTTCGCTCATGTTATGTCAACGTAAACCTGCGGCAGCACTGCCGCCTCTTTAGTAATTAACCAAACAAAATGGACACCGAGATAACGATTAAGCGAGTCTCCTGCGATTGTTTTAATTGAGGATTCGACGACAAAATGGGAGCAGCCCACGTTCAATCGTGAGTCCTTTCGATCGTTACTCAACCTAGATTTATAATAGCGTAGAATTATTGCGCGTGCGGCCTGACTAACTACTCACCAAATTATTTCGGCATTTTCAACCAATGTTATTATTCTTACGCTACATTTCCAACAAGATACATTTTTAAACACTGCATTATGTATCAAGTCATTCTCAAAGAGGTCAGGTGCTTCTTCGGCATTTCCTACAAACTTTAAGTACTAACTAACTCGAACCTGCGCGACCATCGACCTCGCGATTATTATCCCCCCATCCGCGGTAGAAGCGTCCAACCATTTTTTTTGTTCTCCTTTCCAGAAAACTCGAGATCCTTCCTGAGAGAATTCTCCTGCAAAAACAACAAAAAATTAGTTGAAATTCATAATCCACCTTATGCATTGTCAATGGCCTCGACACGTTGCCATGTTTTCAAGGTTTCCTCTACAAAGGTTAACGTCTTCCTGATATTTATGCTCTTTTAACTCATTTCCCATTGAGGTCATCGAAAGCCACCATCTCTCGACACGAGAAGATAAATAATCATAGATAATATTACTATCAAGTAATTATGTACTTCTAATCCTTCTGACATTTATGTGTATACCATATAGCCTCCAGCAAGTTCGTTTACAGGTTAGCACGCGGGTGCACCGAACTCCGCTTACTATCTCTTCCTTTTCTTCTGCATTTCGTTTAGATACCCCGTGGTTCTTTGACCAATAAAAGAGCGAGAGAGGCAATAAAATAAATGAATAACAATAGACAAACCGGCATATCTGATTCGCGTCTAATCGAAATCTCGTTTATATATCATAAACACTGCTAAGTAGTATCCCTGGTAGTTAGTTTCCGTGCATTAACATTAAAAAATTGCATAGACGACTTTATGCATGCAGAATATCTGAGGACGCAAATGTACGTCGTCTTCTTCTAGCCGATACTCCACAAAAGTCCTAACCGCTATGTATATTCTCTATAGTAGAATCATACGTGCATCCAAGTGTACAGTCGACTCCGGAATCACAGGACGCGATTGGTTAATCAAGTATCCTGTAGCGCAATGCTGCTTTATAAGGTAAAATCTGATTGGTTCTCTTTCTGGTGTAATTCGGACCCCGCCTTGCTATCGCCAATTGCTCCGGCCGTCTTTACCGCGATACCGAATACTTTATATATCGCTATTGTGTGTGACCCCCGAGTATGCGTGTGTCTTGCTTGCCAGCCGCCTGCCCGTTTGCCTCTGATGCTTTTCAAGAGACGTATGGAACGACAGTGCCGTATCATCTTTTACCGGAACTAGACACTATCTTCCTCATGAAGCAGCTTCGTCACCTTTTGTGTTCTTTCGTCATGAACTAGACAAACGTCCTTTAGAATTCCAACCTCACTGATCGGAATGATTGCGCTTTACATGTGAACACCGAAAGTTAGTATTTGGTTTCTGAATTTATTTAGTCATCTGAAATTGTATAAACTCGATTGTACTATTTTGATTTTCATTGAGGGCAATGAGGTCTGTATTGATTTTTAGGATGGAGATGGAAGACATTGGTTTGGTAATAATTAGGGGAAAAAAAAAATGTCCTGAAGGATGGGTAACTGTGTTGAGTAATACGTCCCTGTTTGGCTACGTAGCTACATACGAATACTACTTTAGGTGCAGTCGGTAGGGTGGGGGTTTGGTGAGAGCCGAAGTTGGCACGGTGGGGGAAATGGGAAAAAGAGACAGATGGAGACAGTCGCGCGAGTGAAGCGGTAGTACGAGAGAGACAGAGCGAGGCAAAGTGAAAGAGAGAGGGCAAGTAAATGAGAGAGTGAGCAAAGGAGAGAAGGTAGAATGATTCGGGTGCCTGTGGACACGCTCGTACCTCGACTGTGCCGCGGCAGCCGCTGAGATAATTGTCGTGTAAACGCGCCATTACCGAGGGTTGCTTTTCCGGGAAAGTTCCGTCGCGGCTTTGGTGTAATATAAAGGAAAGAAAGCCCTTTCGACCCGACAAGAGGCTCGTCGTGAGATAAACTTCGATTGGAAACGGTGTGATATGTGAAAAAGTGACGCCGCGGTGAATATCGAGCGTCGCGACAGTCGCCGAGCCGAAACTCTCCTCGGATGCCCAAGCGGAAATCTTTCTCGATAATGGCGTACGCTCTGGCGACGTACCCTTGTTTTTTTACATGACCTGCCGAACCGGTCTTGACGAAAACCCCATACCCTGCGAGCCACTCGCGCTTCTCCTTTTAATGGCGCCTCACGAGGATTACGGGAATTCGTGCTGCCGCCGCCACGCCGTCCTGTGAGCATTTATTCTTTACTTTACGTACACTTATGCTCTCTCTCTCTCTCTCTCTTTCTCTTTCGCCCTCCCACCCTCTGTCTTTCTCTTGTTCACCGTTCTCTCACCCCCTCTTCTCCCCCTTTTTTTATATGTGTGCATGCATATGCATATATATATATCTCCTGCTTTCTCTCTTTCTGGCTAGTTCGTACCCTCGCTCCCTTTTATATGAACGCTTTATTTCATTCCTTTAGTCTCTTGGACATTTTTCACCGCAGCGTCTGCGTCTACCGTTTTTCGCGTTTACTGAATTCCTGTCGCACGGAAGCGTCATTACTTGGCGTTTATAATATCAGTGGTACTCTGTAATAATATTTCTTGAGGATATTCAAGGTGCTGTGTGGTTTCTTTACAAGGTATTTGGTACTATGTATAGTATATTCTATAGTGCTTCGTTTAGGTTAACCTGGGATCAGGAAGACACTTGGAGTTCCTTCCAAACGGGAAAGGTTATAGCGATTATGATATATAAAGCCATAAGCGTATAGCTTTTCCCCTTTGGTGTGAATTTAGTGCAACTGTGTACATCAGTACCGTAAGAAGTTTTGGGATGTGCTTCGACACTTTAAAAGAACATCGGTGGAGTTGTATTTGTTACATACTGTTTCAGAGAGGAGAGAGACGAATCGACGATGGGTACGCCAGCGGTGCTAGGAAAGGTTGTACAGTTCCCTCTTGAGCCTGAGACAGAGGCGAAGAGTCGTGCAGCATAAAGACATGGACTCGTACGACCTATTTGGCGAAGATGTCAGTGGCTCAATGCTCGATGCTCTTCCTGATCTTGGGGGGAACGATCACTTTGATCCAGCAGGCCCAGCGAGCGGCACGGTAGTGTCTAGAGATGGTGCAAATCCAGGACCGAATGGAGGAGGAAGTTACATCAACCAGTCCTATAGCATCTCTCAAGAATCTCCTCTGCAAAAATTGAGCACGTTTGGTGGTAGCGAATTCGGTGGAAGTGGCCAATTGCAGAGTAACCAGCCGCAACGCGGAATGTTCAATCAGAATCTGGGTACGTTTGACGCAGGGGCACCACAGCGTGCGATGGTCCCTGCTGCGTTTCAGAATCAAGCGCGAGGCATGGCACCCCAGCACAGGGGTCCTCATCCAAGTGCTGGGGGCCAATATCCTGGATATTCGGATAACATGTACTCAATGGAGCAGCAGCATCCAATGGCAAGAGCGAATATGAGCATGGATCCAACCATGCAAGGCTGGCCAGCAGGTGCAGGCTCCTATCCCCAGATGCAGAGGCACTATAATCAAATGGCGCCTCAGCCTGGAGCTTATCGGCAACATATGCCACAGTATTCCCACCAGCAGGATCAAGCCGGCATAAATCAGAAGATACAGCAGCAACAGCAACAGCAGCAGCAACATTTCACTGCCCAACAGGGTATAATGGGGAACATGGGGGTTCCTCATCAGGGTATGCAGCCTGGTGCTGCTGGCGGTGTTTACCAACATATGGTAGGCCAGCAGCAGCACTACCAGCAAGGCAACCCAGCAGCAATGTATCAGAATAGTGGAGGTTACGCAGGCTTTGCTTCAGCGATGCATGCTCAGCAGCAGCAGCAGCAGCAGCAGCAACAAAGCCAACCACAACCCCAGAGAATGCCCCATCATCATCCGTCCCATCAAACTCATCCAACGCATCCTACGCATCAACAGTATCCACAGCATACGCAACACCCTAGCACACAGCAGCCAATGGATCCTCAGTATCCTCATCATACCGCGCCCATGTTCAATCAGCCACAACATCCAGGACCTGGTGCACAGTTTGGAACTACGAAGCATGCAACCAGTCCACAATACAGGGCAACTTTTCCCCAGCTCTCGCCGCAAATGTCTCCCAGACCACAAATGTCTCCGAGGCCCCCAGCGGTGCAGCAGCAAATGTCTCCGAGGCCAATAATGTCTCCTGCGAAGCCAAGCACGCTCTCGCCTCATCCTCATGTGCAGCTACCGCATCAGCCGACGCAACCAACCTCGAACGTCTCTGTTTCGCCGTGTCCGCCGACGTCAATGCCAATGAATCCTTCTGGTGCGACTCAGCAGAGTACACTGCAGGCGCTCGAACAAATGGTTATACCTGGAGTAGCGGTGCCAAATCCTAATGTACCCACACAGGATTACAATCAGTTCCAGCCGCGACCTCCTATGCCTCATCCGCCTAATATATTACCACAATCGTCAGCAGCACAAAGCTCAATGCCACCTGTGACTGGGCCCAGGATGCCAATGCCTGCGCAATGGTCGCATACGCCACAGCAACCGCAACAACCATCGCAGCCACAACAGCCACCACCTTCACTGCCACAGCAGCAGCAACAGCAACAGCAGCAACAACAACAACAACAACCTCAAATAAGACCGAACCTCAACGTAAACGTAAATGACGGTAGGCCACCGATGATGGAACCACCACCGCCAACGACTTCGGAACAAGCTCCTTTGTTTCCAGTAAATGGACCGGACAGTATGAACGTGGTGGAAACGACAACGAGGGAACCTGCGGAAACGACACAGGCATCGATTAATCCACCACAAGCAGAGAGCATGGAAACACCTGAGGAGACAGGGGCTAAGAAAATAGAGATGATGCAACCAGGGGAAAGTCCCGTTCAGAATAGTTCTCAAGTAACTCTGAATGTGGAATCGGCACCCCCTGTGCAGCCTTCTCAAATAGAACCCGTGCAAAGTCTACCGGCTTCCAGTACCAGTGGGAATGTAGAAGTTAGCAGTACACCGTTGATGGTGCAACAACAATCTATTACAGTGTCGAATGCCGTATCGAGTATTGAGTCGAATGTATCGGAAGTAAAAAGCAGCGAGCAATCTGCGGAGATGAGTTCGGTCCATCACCAAGGAACTGTTGTGGGACCTTCGCCACCGCACGGACAGCCACCTCTTGTTGCTCAACAACAACAGGGACATCAGCCACTAATGTGTAGTCAACCGTCTGTTCAGATGGGTCAACCAATAGTTCAGCCGCAGCAGCAACAACAACTGACTCAATCTCAACAACCTCAGCAATCTCAAATCACTCAACAGACACAGCAGAGCCAGATGAATCAGCAACCTCAACAGACTCAAATGGGACAACAACCTCAGCAGATGCAGATGAGTCAGACTCAGGCACAACCTTCCCAGCCGCAACAACAGCAACCTATTGGACAGGCTCCTCAAACAACAATGTCGCCTGTACAACAACAGCAACAAATGGGTCAAGCACCACAACCACAAATGGGACAGTCTCCGCAACAACAAATGGGACAACCGCCACCTCAATCCCAGCAACAAATACCACAGCCTTCGCAACAGCAAATGGGACAGCCTTCTCAGCAACAATTAGGTCAAGCTTCGCAACAACAACAAATGGGCCAAGCATCCCACCCGCAGATGGCCCAAGCTCCTCAACCACAGATTAATCAAACTCAACAGCCTCAGATTGCTCAAGCTCAAACACCCCAACCTCAGATTGGATCTGCGCAGCCCCCTCAAGCTCAACAGCCTCAATTGGGCCCCGCTCAACAAGCACAATCGCACATGGGGCCCCAACAAGTTGGTATGATGCCACAGGGTAGTCCCATGTTGCCACCTCAAATTTCTCATCAACCACAAATGCAGCCACAGATACCTAATCAGACATCGCAGCTACAGGCGCAACCAAACCAAGTGCAGTCTGGACATGTACCTCCGCAGCAAATCCCAACAGTTGGACAAACTGGTAACATGGTGATGCCCCCTCATCAGACTGCAGTTCCCTTGCCAAATAACCAGCCATCACTCCCTGTCCAAGGGTTTGGCGAATACACAAATATACAAAAACCTAATAATATGTATCAGAATGATATGATTGTAGGCTCTGGTCAGCAGTACCATACTGGTGGTGATATAATTGGTGGTAATACTATATCTAGTATGTATGGTATGCCCCCTGGTACTACGCCAAATGCAGTAGGTCCCGGTTTTAACAATACCTGTGCACCAGTAACTCATCATCAGGAACGTGCTGCACTCCAGCAACAACTACAGGAACTCTATTGCATGCCACCTGCTCCGGAAAACCAAGAGAAGATTGTCAGTCTTCAGGAAAGGTTACAGGCACTTCAGCAGCACGAAACTAACGACCAGTGCAATGGAGGGCCCCAGTGTATTCTTCAGACTCCCATGTTTACAACAGCAGCTGTTGTAGACAGTCCCCAAGTGTCTAGCACGACAGGACGCGGAAGAAGCAAAGGTAAAGAATTATATTGGTATGGTTGATCGTAGAAATGATTTGCTATAGTACAGAGCTACCTTTTAGGTTATATATACTTTCTAGTATAATGGCGGTATTGTTCTTTATATTACAGGTACACCTCGGGCAAAGAAAAGTAGAAAGAAGGCGGACAAGGAAGCCGTTGCTCCGATGATTCCAGTTCAACCAATGTCTCAACCTGAGCAGCCATTGTCCGACAATCTTGTAACACCGGGAGACAGTAGCAACATTGTTGACAGCGCTGCAGATTCTGAGGATCTGAAACCAACTTCTGGTGACATGGAGGAAGAATGGAATAAAAGTAGAAAGTCCCGGCCACCACGAAAACCACGTAAACCAAAAGAGCCTAAAGAGCCTAAGGATCCAAAAATTAAGAAGGAAGCGAAGGCACCGAAGGAGGCTAAGAGTCCTAAGGGACGAAAGAAGAATAAAGAGGCTAAGGAGACTAAACGCGGTAGAAAGAAGACGAATCAATCTGAATCTGCCGATGACGAAGCTATTCAGGAAGGCGAGGATACCGCGGTATCGGATTCTGTGCCTGTCCAGGATGCTGAAGTGAAACCAAGTGACCAACCTGCCCAAGACGATCAAGCTCAGGCGGACTCTTCAACCGCAGAGCCTATAATAACAGAATCCAAGGATGAAGCTGAAGAAAAAGCTGAATCCGAAGAGACTATCGATGAGGAGAAAAAGGAAAGTTCCATCCAGGAAACGGCAACCGTTGAGGCTTCCACTCCTGTCAAGAAGAAAGCACCAGGACGTAAAAAATCCGTAGGAAAGGCCAGCGCTGGACGTACTCCCAGGAGTAACAAGTAAGTCTCTATCAATAAGCTGAACTCGAGTAGAACTTTACACAATGACTAATCTTCAGGAAACGGAAGAGTCGTATCGCTCCGGATTCTGATGGTGAGGAACTCGCCGCTACTCCACCGCCATCTCCAGAGGCTGGCGACGATCTTAATAAAAGACGATCAGCCAGGAATACTCATAGGAAGAAATACGTCGACGACGTAATGTTAAGGTTCTCTGACGACGAAGTCCCGCTTCAGGATGCCCAGAGTTCCAAGAAGTCTGAAGGGTCTGGTGCCTCGAAACCCGCTGCGGTGAAACGCGAAAACGAAGGCGGTGATGTGGGACCAAACAAACCAAACTTTGTCTACATTGTACGAATTTATTATTATTATTCTTGTACATTGGAGAATCCAAAGTATTATTTGACATAATAAAATTTAGTTGCTAACTTCATATATTTACTATAATATCTTTGCTTTTCTCACTGTTCGCCAGAACACTACGGACGAGGACTCCATGGTAGTGCAACATATCTTATGCACTCGGATGGGCAAGAGAGAAGTCAAACCTGACCCAGTAGCAGAGGTAAAGCCTGAGCCGAAGGAAGAAAAAGCTGAAAGAAGTACGGACACTAAAGAGGCGGTCGAGGAATCTACGGAGAAGCCAATGGAGAAGGAGAAGGAAGAAGATGACGAAGAAACCAAGGAAGAAACACCCAAGGAGACTGAGGAAAATGAGGAAGAGACTCCAAAGGATGAACCAATCGAGGAGAAGGAAGAAGTGGAGAAAGAAAATAAAGATATGGAAGCAGACACAGAGAATGAAGAGATTGAGAAAAAAGAAGCCGTAGAGGAGGATGAGGAGGAGGAGGAAGAGGTGGTCAAGAAAGAGGCTGAAGATGAAGGGGAAAGCAAAGACAACGAGGAAATCGAGAAGATCGAAAAGACAGAAAATTCCGAAACGACCGAAATAATCACCCCCGAAGTTAAACCTCAGGTAATCGAGGTCGAAGAATACCTAGTGAAGTACAGAAATTTTTCATACCTCCATTGCGAGTGGAGAACCGAAGAGGAATTGTACAAAGGTGACAAAAGAATTCAAGCAAAGCTAAAGCGTTTCAAGCAGAAACAGCAACAAAATACAAACATCTTTGAGAACCCCGAAGACGATCCATTCAATCCTGACTTCGTGGAGGTCGACAGAGTCTTGGACGAGGCCACGCATACGGACCCAACTTCAGGTGAGACTGTTCGTCACTTTCTTGTAAAGTGGCGCTCGTTACAGTACGAGGATTCTACTTGGGAATTAGAAGAGGATGTTGACCCGGAGAAAATAGCTTCTTTTCACAAATTCAATAAGCTTCCTCCAAAGGATCAATGGAAACCAAAAAAGAAGCCAAATGCTACAGGCTGGGTAAAACTGGAAGAATCTCCAATTTACAAGAACAATAATAGTTTAAGACCATACCAGTTGGAAGGTCTCAATTGGCTTCTCTTCTCCTGGTACAACAATCACAACTGTATCCTTGCCGACGAGATGGGACTTGGTAAAACAATTCAGTCTCTAACCTTCGTGGATGCTGTATACAAATATGGAATACGTGGGCCTTTCTTAATAATCGCACCACTCTCCACAATTCCAAATTGGCAAAGAGAATTTGAGGGATGGACCGACATGAACGTCGTGGTCTATCACGGATCTGCAGCTAGTAGAACAATGCTTCAGGAATATGAAGTGTATTATAAAAATGATAAGGGACAACAGATCAAGGACCTAGTCAAATTCAATGTCCTGATCACAACCTTTGAAATAATTATAACCGATTTTAATGAACTACGTGGATACAATTGGAGACTCTGTGTCATCGATGAAGCGCATCGTTTGAAAAATCGTAACTGCAAGCTCTTGGAGGGACTGCGACAACTAAATCTAGAGCATCGAGTTCTTCTCTCAGGAACACCCTTGCAGAATAACGTCAATGAACTCTTTTCTTTATTGAACTTCCTGGAGCCAACACAGTTCTCCAGCAGCGAAGCCTTCCTCAAGGAATTCGGTAACCTGAGTAGCGAAGGTGAAGTTCAAAAGCTTCAGCTACTTCTCAAACCCATGATGCTGAGAAGACTAAAGGAAGATGTCGAAAAGTCTCTAGCTCCTAAGGAAGAGACTGTAGTCGAGGTCGAATTAACTAATATTCAGAAGAAGTACTATCGTGGCATCCTCGAGAGGAACTTCTCATTCCTTGCCAAAGGCACCACATCCGCCAACATTCCTAATCTCATGAACACCATGATGGAACTTCGAAAATGTTGCATCCATCCATTCCTACTTAATGGAGCCGAGGATCAGATTCAGTTGGACTACAAATCCACCGAAAAGGAAGATTCTGAAGCGTACTATCATGCCCTTGTTAATAGTTCTGGTAAAATGGTTTTAATTGACAAATTGCTACCGAAATTAAAAGCCAGTGGTCACAGGGTTTTGGTATTCAGTCAAATGGTCAAGTGTTTAGATTTATTGGAGGACTACTTGCTTTATAAGAAGTACGTTTTATCTTGTTCGCATCGTATTTAATCTCAGTAACATATACGCCATTTCATCCCCAGTATTATTATATTTTGATTTATTTCTTTTTTAGATATCCTTATGAAAGAATCGATGGCCGTATTCGTGGGAATTTAAGGCAGGCAGCTATTGATCGTTACAGTAAACCAGATTCGGATCGATTTGTGTTTCTATTATGTACCAAAGCTGGTGGTCTTGGTATTAATTTGACAGCAGCTGACACAGTAATTATTTATGACAGCGACTGGAACCCTCAGAATGACTTACAGGTAAAGTATTTGCATCGTAACGATCGTATAATGTCATGCAACGTTATCGACCGTGACGTAACAATTTATATTTTCTTACAAAGGCTCAAGCAAGATGTCACAGAATTGGCCAACAAAAGATGGTTAAAGTATATCGACTCCTTTGTCGAAATACATACGAGAGGGAAATGTTTGACAAAGCTTCCCTGAAACTCGGATTGGATAAAGCAATTCTTCAGTCAATGAATACCAGCCAGGGTGGTAAGGATCCCGGTAACAAGCAATTAACTAAAAAGGAAATTGAGGATTTATTAAAGAAGGGAGCCTATGGCGCCATCATGGACGACGATAACGCGGGTGATAAATTTTGTGAGGAAGACATCGAGCAGATTCTCGAGAGAAGAACGCAGGTATGATGAAAGAGAAATTAATTCATTTGTCTACATGGTATACACGATTATTCTAAACGAACAATTGTCATTCCTAGATCATCACCATTGAAGCTGAAAAAGGATCGACATTTTCAAAAGCTAGTTTTGCCTGCTCCTCCAATAGGTCGGACATCAATATCGATGATCCTGACTTCTGGAAGAAATGGGCAAAGAAGGCAGAGATCGACACTACGGAAAAGAAGGAAGAGGACGAGCTAGTGATATCCGAGCCACGTAGAAGAACTCAAATAAAACGTTACGGCCATGACGAATCCGTAGTAGATATGTCAGAGCTCGACAGTTCTGATGACAATAGTGATGACGACACTAGTGGTGGATTGACCGGTAGAGGTATGTCCACGTTACGTGTATGCATGGAACATCATTTTCTTTTTTTTAATCTGATCACAAACCATGTATTTGCCACTCAGCTATTGCCTATAGCCATAATACATTTTACTTTGTATACTTACAATGTGTTCTATGCCAAACAATTGTTCAATATCGCAAGTTCATTAATTAGCGTTCACAATACATACGTCTGCCTTTGTTTAATCAATAGGAAAGAAGCGAAGGGACAAATTCGGCAAGAAGAGCAGAAGGTTCTACGACGAGTACGTTCCACGGGAAGGCGAAGTGGTCTACGGTAGCTGGGCCAGGAGCGAATGTTTCAAAGTGGAACGTGGTCTCTTGACCTTTGGCTGGGGTCGTTGGGAAGAAATCCTTCAGCACAGTCAATTCCGACGAGGATGGCGCGAGATCGATGTCGAGGATTGCGCCAGAGTCATACTTCTCTATTGCCTACGTTATTATCGTGGGGACGAAAAGATACGCAACTTCATCTGGGACCTGATAACACCCTTAGAAAACGGTGAGAAGGTCAAGACGATATCGATAAACACCACTAGTAGGAACAGCAGACAGAAGAAGAAAGGACGCGTGCGAGAAGGTCGTGAAACCAGAGGATCCACTGCGAACGGTGGACCCAGCGATCCGAATCATTGGAGTCACGCCGAGAAGTACGACGGCGACATCTTCCTCGAGAGCAATTACAAGAAACACCTTAGTCGACATGCCAACAAGTACGTGGATCAAAAATATTCGATAAATCAAGTTCCGTGGTCGCTATAAAAAATAATTAAATGTCATTAATCGATCCGTCAATTATTCCAGAGTCCTTTTGAGGGTTCGTATGCTGTACTACATAAAGCACGAGATCATCGGCGACCTGGTTCAACACATATCGGATGGCGTTCACGTCAGGTTAGTAGACTCGATTAGAATCGTAACTCCTCGTCCGTGATTCATCACGAGCGTCATGCACTCACATACAAGCTTACACAGTGCTTATAGTTGCATGTGCAATGTACTTGTTTACTCTGGGTCCTGTACTTGTACGCGGAATGCTCCTAGAGCCGGCCAAGACTATGTTTACCACCCTACGTTTAAACCTTCGACCTACGCAGTGGCTAAGTAACGACCTTCCTTGTCGACTCTACGCTACTAATTTTAATGTACATGCATATATGGCATATATATATATATATAAATACCTTACATATATATACCATATATACGTACATAAATATATACATGCATACATACATTGTCCACCCTCGAGATTCTCCTATCATCCGAGTATTCGACTGGCCTGCAACGCGAGGTCGACGACCTCTGCGTCCTCCATGTGTGGTAAGACGTAGAGTACAAAAAAAAAAAGCAGTGCACTGTGGTCAAGAGGGCAACGGAACGTACTATTCTTTTTATTCCTTGTAACGATAAAAAGAAAAAGTCAAAAATGATTTTCGATCCTAGAGACTCGGCGATGTCAGGTCATTATTTAATTGTTGGTATCGTATCAATGGATGATACAGGTTTTTCGTGGGAGTACATGGGAGGTAATCGAATTTATATAAAATTTTAAATAATAATTTGCTTATTAATTATACAATCAGATTGAATGCCTCTGGCAAACATAAGCGAGACATACTACAAGGTGTAAGCCTCGCGATTGTTGCTACCGTACGATTAAAACTTACTGAGGGGTATCTGTAATCGTCGAGTCTTTGGAGGCAAAATTCCAAAATGAAATTTAAGGGATTAGCGAGAACGATTGGCACGTATGAATTGGCAAATTGTAAATGGAACCGCCCTACAGTGCGTTGCGGATAAACCCCCCGCAGCTGGCGGAGCCTCCGGCGAAATGGTGGGACTCGACGGCAGACAAGTCCCTAATAATCGGATGCTACAAACACGGCTACGAGAATTACGAGCAGATGAGGGCCGATCCCGCGCTTTCTTTCATTTCAAGCTGTCCTCTCCCTCCCCAGACTCAGACTCAGACTGCCCAGGTTAAGTGAGTACCCATTTCTTTTTACGTATTTTCTTGGTCAATGAGTATCTTGGCATCCATATACGAAGCTACGTATTTGCTGCGAGTTTTAACTTCTCAGAGACTCATAACAACGGCTGCGTCGGTTTGCATTGATAATTTATTTTAATTTCATTTTTCCTTTATGCTACTTATTATTACGAGCTTCGTATATCTATGTCGATTCGCTCCTCTTTGTCATCTTCATCTTTTATCTTTGTCGTTACTATTATTACAGTCACTCTGTCTTTCTCTTGTTCTCTATATATCTTTCTTTCTCTCTCACTTGCTCCTTTCATTTTTCTTTTTCATTTTCCCTCTCTCTCTCTCTCTCTTCTCATCATACGCTATCGCTGTTTTTTTTTTTTTTTTTTACTTTGACTTTTAACACTACTCGCACGCTTTTTAATACGTCTGCTCCACGTTTTACGTTCTCTATGGCAAATGCCTACAAATTTATATACTGACAATCGACACGAAGGAAGCTGGCCAGGCTTTGGAATGGCTCGATATTATAATACCTTGCTCTTACCCAAGCTCTTCCTACGATACTTGCAATAACCATGTTTTTGGCTTCCTTGTCGAGATACTAAATCACGATGAAGTTTCTCTTTCATACTCCTGTGGTTCTAATTTATTAGTACTTTAATAGTATTCATGTCGAGTATACTCTGGGGAGTTTGCTCGAAGGGAGTTAATTTTGTCTTAAGAATTTTTTAAGGGCGTCGACCTTCTTTTTTTTTTTTTAATCTGAAAGCCATCACGGACTTCTTAAGCTTTTGAATTTTTTTTTTTTTTAAATCATGTCATTTCCCTGTGAGAATGGAACGTCATATCGTACCAGAGGGTTCGAGGAAAAAGCTTGCTTATCGGTTGTATTGAGAATAAAAGAGATTACACTGTGCCAATAGAGTTCACAAGCGAGTCTTCTTTTTATTTCTTTATTTTTCTCTCGCGGATGAAAGAAACGAAAATACAGTCTTTACAGAAGTCTTGTTTTCTTTGATTTTTTTTTTTTTTCCTTGTCGAATCGATAAGGTATTTTGTATTATTGTGCATATATTATGTGCACGAGATGCTTCCTGACAGTGTTCTGGTAATTCGAATTCTTGCACGATAATTTCAGCAACAGGGAGGAAAACAGCATGGAAATCGAGACCGAGGATGGGGAGACTTCGATCTTGGCTAAGGAGTCGAAGGACTCGGAGAAATTCGGCAGGGAGACTCCTGCGGATTCGCCAGCTATTTCCAGCAAGGCGGACACTCCTGTTCCTGAAGCAAGCAGCAGCCACGACGGTACCGAGGGGTTACCGGAGGACGACAAGACCTGGCCGTCGGTTGTCGATCTGAACACACGTCTGCGCAGAGTTATCACTTCCTATCAGCGTAGTGTCAAAAAGGAGGAAACTAAGACAGTTGCTCAAAAGGGAAAACCGAATGAACCGGAAGTCGGAAATCATTCTGCTACTTCCACTACTGATACGCCATTAAATATGCAAGGATGGGATTTGCAACAATTGGCAATGTACCTACTGGTAAGTTTTTGGATTATACAATGTCTTTTGGTATCGTCTGGATTAATTGAAAATTAGTTATGTTTTTAACGTTCCTGTGGTTGGATTTAATGTTTACAGAAAATGGAACGTAGGGAAAAGATGGAGGCTATGGTGAAGGAACGCGAACGTACGCGTATCGAGGAACAGCGTGCGAAATGGTCGCGTAGGGAGGAAAGTGAATTTTTACGTGTCGTTTCGACCTACGGTGTCAATTATGATAGGAAGAAGGCTCAGTATGACTGGACGAAATTTAAAAGTATCGCCAGGTTTGATAAGAAGACGGATAATGATCTGACTGATTATTACATGTCCTTCAGGGCGATGTGCAAGAAGGCTTGTAATTCGAAACTCACCGAGGAAGACGGTAAGTTTGTCATTTAATTTTTAGAAAGTCCCAATGAGTTTTGGATGACTGGACGCCTTGATAATGCAATATTTGTCATTTATAGTTGTTATTCTTTACTTATTTAGTCTGCGTTTGGAATGTTTTTAGATATTGCTGTGGATCATTTGAGTCCTAGCAAGGCCAGACAGATCCTGGATAGAGTGGATCTGCTTAGTAAGATTCGTGAGGAAATACTTTCTCATCCTCATCTCGAGGAACGACTTTCTCTTTGTCAACCATCCGGAGACACTCCGGATTGGTGGCAACCTGGAAAACATGATAAGGAACTTCTCTTGGGAGCTGCTAAACACGGTCTCGGTAGAACGGATATTACTATACTGAACGATCCTGACTTTTCTTTCCACAAGATTCTGGGCAAAAGTATATTCAGTGGCGTACATGCTACCAAGTTACCTGAGAAGGTGGAGCGCGCTATAAAGATTGAAAGTCGTGAGGATATTTTGAAATTTGACAAGGACGAAATTTTAGTAAAACTAGAAAAGGGTGAAGGTACCTTGAAGATAGAGAAAGTCGGGGTTAAAAAGGACAAGGATGTAGTCATGGAGAAGAAACCAGAGAACTCAAATGTAGAAAAGAGCCAGGTCGAGTTGACCATAGTCAAAACAGAAGCTAAGACGGAAGACAAGGGTACCAATGCCTTGACAATTACAACAGTGGCCAAACCAAAATCACCCGAACCGGAAAAACCTCTTACAGCAAAGGTTGAGTCGGAGGTACCCGAGAATCCTCCTACGGAACCGGAACCCGAACCTGTTAAAGAAGAAGAGGAGGATGTCGTTCACGAAGAAAAGAGTGAAGAGAAGCAAGTGCAAGAGTCCGAACCAAAAGAGAATGGTCCAGCGGAGAAGGAAACCAAGGAGGAGGAACCTGAGGAGAAAGAAAAGGAGCCAGAAAAACCAAAGGAAGAAGAAGAGAAAGAAGAAGAAAAACCGAAGGAAGAAAAGGAACCTGATGAATGTACAGAGAAAGTCAAAGAAATGACAACCCAGACAGAAATCAAAGAAGAGACTGAAACAAAGAGTACAGAGAACAAAGAAACAGAGGCTACAGAAACTCCTATGGAAGTGGCGGTGACACCGGAAAAGAGCGAGGAACCGGAAGTCACTAGTGATGTCAAACCAGAGCCTCCCGTAGAAGATGCTCCGGTGAAAGAAGAGGAATCTCAAGAAGACAAAGCTACTGAAATCGACAAGGATAAAGTCAAAGTTGCTAAAATTGAAGACAAGTGCAGTGTCCAAGCTGCAGAACTCAAGGCGATGTTCCCCGATCTAGAAGTTATTCAACCGCTCTCGCGGTTGACGCAGATCGACACCTTCGTTCTTCGTGACAAAACCATAGATTACACTGAGCCGACTGTAGCACAATTATTGGCTCATAGTTATCAAGCTTCTATAAAATGGCCGAAGGAACACGCCATTGAAGCTAGATTGATGCACATCGTGCACGCGATCGAGCACAAGGAATGGCCGGTTTCCATAAACTTCAGTGCCGGCGATGAGACTGAAATTATTCCTGAGAAGGAGAGTGAGGTTATCACGATAACTACCGATCACGGAGTCCCCAGGTCTTTGACGGCTAGCAATAATATCTCTGTCTCGAAGAAGCGTAAGAGACACATTGCCATTGACGTGGAAACCGAGAGAGCTAAACTTCATGCACTCTTGAACAGCAGTCACATCACTGCACAGCCTCTTACGCCCTTGACCAAACCAACTGTATTACCTGCAGCTACTTGGGAAATAAACGAGGAATCCCAATCAGAGGAATCACGAAGGTCCACTCCAGTACAGCCACCACCTGCTCATCAACAAGCTAGGACGCCTGCGATACCTTTTGATCTAAAGTATACCGTACCCGGAAAAACAACGATAATACCAGGAACATCCAGCACCTTGACTCCAATAGATCTGTCTGCTGGGTATGTAGAAATATTCAATCAGATATATGTACGATTATCTTCATCGTTGTAATATTCTTATTTATTTTACTTGTTTTTTTTTCATCTCATTCAGATATCCTAAAACAACGACAACCGAGACGAATAAAGACATGATGAACGAAGTGCAGGATTTTTCAATGCCAAACAAAAGTAAGCAAATAAGTAGCAACAAGGGCAAGCTGGACAGCATGTTAGACAAGCTAATGAAGAGGAAAAATTGTCCAACTGACGAGCCGGTGATCGGGAAGGAGAAGAAACGCAGAAAACTGGATGAAATTGTATTGGGTCTGAGTGCAGCCAAAGAACAACAGAGCAGCCATTACCCGGAACACAGTAAAAAGAGCACGATAACACCAAATGTAACTGTGACACCGACCTCGGCACCGATCGGTCTTCCGAATCCGCCTTCAACTTCTCAGAAGCCGTTCTCCATAACCGTGACCTCGATACCGTCCTCGAGGGCATCAGGATCCTCTTCGAATTTACCTCCACCGTCCTTGCACTCACACAAGGATTCTTTCTCTGCGTTGATCGCTCAGGCGGAGCAACAGAATCGTGAATTGAAGAAGCAACAGCAGCAGCATCAACAACAGCAGCAACATCAACAGCAGCAGCAACAACAACAACAACAGCAAGCATTTAATTCTGCACATTCGTCCAGTAGCAGTCATCGTAAGAGTTATGAAGCAATGATTGCGGATATTAACAAAGTTGCTGAGTATTCCTCGAAGATAGGATCTTATTCTCACGAAGCTAAGGTAAATAAGTGGCTTGCTGAACAAACTGTCATGTCAGAGCAACTTGGTGCTGAGTACCTGAATGCACCTCGCCGAAGAAGACCCAGAGTCGATCCATCCTTGCTGGATTGGAAGAAACTCACCGGAGAAGAGAACGTTGCTGTTATTAATAGGCTAACTGGAAAGAAGGTAAGTTTTTGTTCTTTTGTGACCCCTGAGGTTAGGTTTTAAGTCTTAGAGTTTGGGATTTCTGTACTCTAGGTTACTGGAAGTAAGGCTCCACAGCTCAAAAGACTTGGACAGTGGCTCATTGAGAATCCTATGTTCGACGTCGATCCCAAGTGGGCCGAACTTGTCAAGGAGAGAGGAAACCTTCCCCACGATCTACAGAAGAGGCTACCTGGTGCTGATCGAAGCAGCAACAAGGGCAAAAGTCCTGGGCGACCGCCAATGATGCCAAGTCCCACGAATCAGCCGTCCGTGAGTCAGGCTAACCTGGCAGCTACTTCGATAGCTTCAGGATTGAATTTCCCATCCTTAGGAAATTTAAATAATTCACTACTATCAGGACTTTCTTTAGGAAACTTTGATCCTAAAAATAATCCTTTGTTAATGCCCTTCGGGGGGTTGCCCAATCTTGGCGCATTAGGTGGTTTGGGCAATCTTGGTAATCTGAGTAACATGAGTCTCACGAATTCACTGTTCGCCAATTTGGCTGGTCTTGGCTTGCCTTCCTTAGCCGGTATGGAGGCTGCACTTAGTGCAACCGCGACAAGCACAGTGGACACGAACGTCGTATCCTCGGCGGGTAGTAAAAATACCAATTCGACGAGCACCAGCTCCAGTAAGTCTCGCAGTAAGATGGAACCGCCAAGTAGCAAATCGTCAGCGCCTTCAACTTCGACCTCTTCGTCCTTACCAACGACAACACCCTTCCCATTCTTTTTCCCAAGTCCAGGACTTCTTTACACTCCCTTGGGACTTGGTGGGCTTAATCCCTTCTCGATGCAACCTGGAGGTGTATCTTCGGCTTACGAGAGTCTCGCTCAATGCGGATTATTGAATCCTCCAACTTCCACAGCGAGCACATCATCCTCAAGGAAGACGTCAGGTGCGTCTACTAGTTCTAGACAAAGAGGTGGAGATAACCTGGACTCTAACAAGAGAAAGGATGCTGAAAAGAAGTCCAGGTACACGATGGATCCTGCAGTGTCTCTACAGCAATATTCAGACATGGCCTTTCACGAAGAACGAAAACGTGCAGAATCCGAAAAGAAGGAGACCATAGAACTAGGCGACTTCGCCGACCTAACTGCCAGACTTGAGAGAAAGAGTAAAGAGCAAGAAATGAAGGAGGCCCTGGAGCAGCTAAGCAGAACCAGCGCCGAACTATTAACCAGGAATCTCGAAGATCTTCAAAGGCCTCCTAAGAGAGCCAGGAGTTCTGATCATGTTACAGAGCAACAGGTACCACCCTCGTTGGAGGTTACCCTGGAACCTGTAACAAAGAAACCACGAGAAGCTGAAAGCATTGCTACCACCGCCACAACGACTACCACTACTAGTACTACCACGGCTGCTAAGAGTTCGGAATCTGCCATCGACATGGAAATAATCAGGCCACTCTCAGCAAGTAGTGGCAAACATCCGGACGAGACAACCTCACTAAACACATCAGGCACTAGTAACAAAGAGTCCAACGAGTCCATCGGCGAGTCTTCACCGCAGCAACCTAATCTAAATAAATCCTCTGAGAATAAGTCCCAGGGTGTCCTGGAGCAAGAGGAGGACGGCAAGGGCAATAAAGCAAAGAAGTCTCGCATTGGCAAACGTATTAGTAACGAGCCTCCGCCTGAAAGAAAGAATCTACGTTCAAGTGCAGGAAGGCAAGCAAGGGCTGCCGCGGAACGGCAGGCCAGAATGGAAGGCGCCGGAAGTGGTGAGCATCAGTCTACCGGCGAACATGAGAACCACGGTGCTGGTGAGTGAATTCGATTCCTATGTGTTCAGGGGTTTAAGTTATTTGTGACGAAAATTTCGTTTACGGAATTCACTGCGGACGATGGAAACGTGTTGATGGGATTTAATAAGAAGAAAAAAAGAGAAGGAAACACGATCATCCTCTACCTGGTCATTAACGGAGTACAGTTATTATAGCACGTGAAACGTTTGTCTCCTGTCACGTCTCGTTCTCGCGAAACGGACTGCTGCTATGAGAAGAGACGTTAGTGATATTGTTTATTTAAAAATAATTTTTCTGACGAGGAACTCTGTACTTCGTCTAAAGACAGAAAGAGAGACAATGTGCGATAAAGAAACGTTGTGTTATCTCCGAATAGTGACCAGGATACGGAGGCAATAGTATTTCGCGAGGTGGTAATACTTTGTGTGGTAATTAATATTTAATTACGTAATGTTTATTAGTTAACGAAGATGGTAATTTTGTTAAATTTATTATGTACGTTTTTTCTTTTTTTTTTTTTTTTTTCGATCTTATTGGTTTTGACCAGGGACTGTTTTATATAACTGCTATCATCTACATTATTCGTATATTATATGTATATGTATATAATTTATATTTATAAACTTATATATATATGCATATATATATAAACATATATATACATATATATTATTATTATTATTATACGCGTAATATTATAATCGTAATACGAGTAGAAAGGTTAGTTTAGACGTAACTTAAACTGATGGAGGAGAGAAACTGTAAATAATATACAATCTGCCTAGGTACGTCGTCTAAGCGAAATCGTGTACTTGGAAAAGTGTATATATTAACGATGCAGTGTACTTTTAATTATACTAGGTGAAATAATAAACGGCTTCTTTTGTTGTTTGCAAGTTCGCTGCGAATTGGCTTACGACAGGAACGTAAATGACAAATAAGACGAATGGTAATACACGGTCGTACGAAAAATATTGTGGCTTTTATTTCAGCATGTTCGTACAAAACGAAAAAAAAAAAAAAAATCGGAAAATAAGGAGATAGAAGTACTAAAAGGACAGGAAGATTACTTTGCTGAATAATCATTAATAATTTTCATAGTCTTGTTATTGTAAATTTCAAGGATATCCTTTCCTATTGAATGTAAGATATTCCTTTTAGTTTATTGCTCTCTTTTTTTAAACATCTGTTGGCTGCGGTACAATACGCAGGTAAGGCTTGCCTGATGGAAGAGGTAGAATCTTTAGATTGTCCGCATAAAGATCATTAGCCTCTTCTTTGGGTACTGTTGGCTGGACCATGACGTCATCGCCTTTCTGAAATATTAAAAAATAAATTATAAAAGATATTTGACGGTGTTGTGTATTGTAGAAAGTGGATACGTAACCTTCCAGTCAACTGGAGTGGCAACTTTGTACTTTTCCGTGAGCTGCAGAGACTCTATGACACGAATAATCTCACTAAAAAAATAACATACGATAGAATTGTTCATTGTACTCTACCACCGTATGATAATTTGATAATTAGTCATGAAGTTACTCAAAGCTTCTGCCTGTGGTGGCAGGATAGAGAATAGATAGTCTCATCTTCTTTTGTGAATCAATTATAAATACAGCTCTTGCGGAGAGAGGTAATCCTTGATTGTCTGTTTCTGCAGGATCCAGCATACCTAGCATAGTGGATAGAGCACGATCCTCATCTGCGATTATAGGATATGGGAATCCATCATCTGATATTTCTGCATAACTCTTAATGTCCTATATAAAATTCACAATGAATTCTATACCTACTTCTTGTTATCGAATATTCTTTATAGAAAGTAGTCAAACCTCGATCCACTTTTTATGAGAGTCAATGGAATTACAGGACATTGCGATAACTTTTACTCCAAGCCTTTTAAATTCTGGCATCAATTTGGCTACCCTACCTAATTCCGTTGTGCATACAGGTGTAAAGTCATTCGGATGAGAGAAAAGTATTGCCCATCTAAAATTGATGTATGTAAATATATAAAGAAAAGCCGCTTTGAGGTTAAGTCAGTTCTCTTACGAATCTCCGATCCATTCGTGAAACTTTATACGGCCGATATTCGTATCAGCCTCGAAATTTGGAAAAATGTCTCCCAATAGAACCATATTTTGTTGTATGTCACGTACAATTTATTTGTCACCAACCTAAATGGAGATTTATAAGACAATTTTGCACAATACTTGATTGTTGTCGACTGTCACCTGTTGATTTCATTCAGCGGTTGATGCAGTAAATAAACTTGACCGACAGATGGCGACAGTTTCACCATTTAATTGTTACTTCTAAATTTGAACTGATGAAAAGAATCGACATTATCCTAGTCTACTGGATACAGTAATAAATTACGTAAAGATATTTTGGCAAATGCTCTATATACATTGTCTGACTTACATAAAAGCAGATGTAAACCCTCCTATAATATATAGTCAAATAAAAACAGGATTCGGTACATCTCACAAGGAAATTCAGTTATCAGTTTCTCTGTGATGAGAGACAAAGAGAAATGAAAAATAAAAATTTTCTTTATTAAAATATATATACTGACTTAATTCAGACTACAGTATAACATTTATTTTCTTTAGTCTTTCCTCCTTCTGCTGTTCCCTCCTTTGTATCATTGGTATAAAAAACAGCATAAGACCGCTTATAGCTATCATAGAGCCGGCTACATAAAATCCTGGATCGTACGATTTGAGACCGTCGTACAGCCATCCTTCAGACAAAAAGGTAAATACCAATTAATATTACTCTGAATAAAGTCAAATAGTGAAATGATGTAAAAAGCTATCCAATTAAAATACACTGGTAGCATTTTGTAATTGTTAAATATGTCTATGTATAATATGAATATAATTTACCGGCAATGGGTGGTCCTAGGAGAGAAGCAATACCTTGGAATAATAAAAGAAGTCCAAAGGCATTAGTAAGACGATCTAATCCTAGGAGATCGACTAGAATAACTGAGGTGAGTCCCACGTAGGCACCCGCGGTGAAACCATATACCGTGGAGTAAAATGCAAACGCAGTAAAAGTCGTGCAAAATATGCTAAGAGCAGTAGCTGCAAGTGATAAGGAGAAAATGTATTAATAAGATTTATCTACAGTAAAAAGTGATACCATGATACAATAATAGGAAACTTACCCAGTCCACATATGGTGAGGCAAAAATTGTAAACCAGAAGTCGATTGATCCAGGGTTTATCGGAGAGGTAACCAAGAACAATACGTCCTACAGTATTTGCAATACCAATAACAGCAAGAAGATAGCTTGCTTCGTTTTTTGGTATATTTCTTTGTTGTGCTTGTGCCTAAAACCAAAACATTGCTTAACATATGTCTAAATTAATTTTTGACAAGTCGAACCTTACCACTAGGTAAACATAGGGTATATTGAAGCCGATACTGGTGCAGAAGTTGGATAGTATAAAGAGTATAAATACAGGATCTTTCAAAAGTGAGAGTTCCAACATCTCATGAAGTATGTCGAGTTTTTCTTCAGCATATGGGAAACATTCAAAGTTATCCTGCTTCGCAGTTCCATTCGGTAGACTCCTTAAGGAGTAATGAATATGAACATTCTCTTCGCTATTTGCTGAAGAGACCCTGTAAGTATGTAAATTCAATTGATATGGAATCAATCTTTTTCTTTGTTTATGTTAAACAATAAAACTAAAACTGACGATATCTTGCGTAGGTTTTCAACACTCCCTTGATAGAAGACATCAGGTCTGCTCATTATTCCACTTCCAAAGGAGATCACCATGGATTCTGACATCTGGTGACCAATAGAAGTCCTCGTATAGAGGACGGGCTGACTCAGCGCAACTTTCATGTTATTAGACACTTGGTCTTGCGTGTTAACCGGAAGATACTTGGCATGATTCACATTCCCTGTACTTTGTGGCCTCTCCATTATTTTTTTAACAAACTGCAATTGCCGCCTGACCTTCACGATCTCCTCTTTTATCAAGGGTAATTCCTATGTCCAAAAAGTAGAGCATGCCTACACGTGTCCCGCTAAGGGTGATGGTAGTATAATTGAAAATATAAATAGACCTATTTTCGTACCTTCATGGCAATATTCTTAGTCTTGACTGGCTCCAGGGGCCTGAAGAGTGCTCCAAAAATGGTACAATTCAAGACAATCGCAGAAATGATCATCATAGCACCACGCCAGCCAAAAGTCGCTATTAGATACTCAGAAAACGGGGCAAAGATAAAAGTTCCCAATCCTGAACCACATACTGCTATTCCTGTTGCCAAGGATCGGTATTTCTCAAAGTAGCAAGTCACACTGACAATGGCTGGTAGGTAGATGAGACCAAATCCCAAGCCTATAAACGAATATATTATTAATAATAATATTAAATTATATCAATACCAAACACTGTTATAGACCGATTACTTTTACTGTTTTCATTACCACAGATAGCTTATTTGCAATGCTGCATGCTCTTTCACTATATAAAAACAGTTCCTTACCACAGTAACTTCAAAAGTATCCTTGCAGCTTGTATTTAGGTAAATTATTTAACACTAGAGATAAGTAAATTTATAAATAATATATTAATTGACTACTTACCAGTACCGATACCAATTGACAAGCATAGCATTAATACACTCTGTGCCCAGACACTGATGAATAGACAAAAGCTTGCTAAGATAGCTCCAGCTATAGTGACAGGACGACATCCATATTTATTTACAAAAGAGCTGGATATTGGTCCTATAATAGATAAATAAAATTAACACCAGAAGACAAGAAATGAATAATACATTAATTACGTCTGTATGAATTTCAGATCCAAATAAAAAACTGTACTTAACCGGAACATAAGGTGACACCAACAAGTATAGAAGCGATCCATGCCGTAGTTCCTTTACCTTCATCAAAGTAATTAAGAAATTCAAGGTAAAAGACCCCAAAGGAATAAGTCACGCCATCGGCTGTAATTTAGAGGCAAAAGGACCAAGAATTAATATCGATTAATACACGATACAATTAAAAAAAAAAGAATCGCACATATTAATTCCATAAAAGATGTTGAATAATAATTGCATAGTTCGAGTGAACGTATTCAATTTCTGTATGGCGATACGTGTGTATCAAAAAATTGCAGAGTATGTACATACATGTACGCATATGGTATCTAAAAAGTACGTATGACGTAGATAATATATAAAGATATTCAAGGAATATGATTAAAAGTGTAGAAGTAATTTTCATTAATTGAAATTATGTTTTCAGTTCATAACTTCCACCGGAGTAACGTTTCTAACAGTTTATTAAGTAATCGTCTTATAAAATCGTGCTGCTTTTAGCCAGTTATCAACGACACGCCAACACCATTTTAGCTGCTATCAGCGACTTTGTGAGAATCGACCGATTTGATAATCAGAACTTGTTTCATTAAATCACTAGCTGCGTGGAGATAAAACTGAACGTGTTAAATAAAAAGACAAAAACCCAGTTACGTTTTGGACATACCTATAAAAGTTTCTTAACGAGAATTCGATGGAGGAATAAAAGCAGCGAGTACAGAGAACGATAAAGAAATATTTGGCATCTTATAAGAAGGCAAAACATGATCCAGACTTATGAGCTTTTGTTACATCTATGAGAAAATAAAAGTCAAACTTTGAAGCAAGCAAGTAATAATTACGAAACATAAAGTTTTCAGAGCAACTGTAATTATCACTTTCCTGATGCTCATTATCAGATAATGACTTGCTAGTGAATTATCTGTTACACATGTCAGAGATAAGTACCATATGAACAGATACAGTCTCTCGTATCCGTTATAAAGAATTCAGAAAGCTTTCCTGACCGTTTACACGAGAAAAAAAAAGATAGGAATCAAGTATGAGCAGCCATGTCGGAAGAACCAACTGATCATGTTTCAGATGATCATATTTGAAGGTAATTTTGCAATTATTTTTCACCGATCCTTTTAATTAATATTAACCACCGGTCACGCTTTTATGTCAAATAAAATAATGTACTTACTGACAATGTGGATCATAAAGGAAGCAAAGACAACCCACCAGCCCCAGCCACCATCAGGCGGCGGTACAGGTTCCATGGGCTCGTCGATTTGCTCCTTCTCGTGATTCTTCTTTTTGCTCGTTCTCTGGTCGAGACCGTGAGCCATCTTCCTTCTTCTCTTGTTTTTCTTTTAAACTCCTTTTTCTTAACTTTTTAGCAGTGCACAAGGTACAGTTTTGACCAGAGCATCAAAAGTGGTTGTAAACGGAAGACAGAGGAAGTAGTCAAAGAAGAATTGACCTTGAAGGAATTACAGGTACAGAAGAAAGAGTAAAAAGGAAGCTGGGAGGATAAGGAAACAAAAAAAAAGAGTCTAATTTATAATGTTACATATTCAATAATATCTACTGTGTTAGTTGCTGGCAATTCTCGATTCTCTATGTAGATATAGCGTTTAGGTTGAATCCACTTTGGGTTAACGCGGTAAACTAAAGACTTTTAGCAATAAGAAGTATAAGGAAACTTCTAGATACCAATGTAACAATAGTCACCCTTTTCTTTGAAATATGTATTATTCTCTTTTTCGGTATACAATGCTGAAGCTTGCGAGCACTGACGCCTATTTATGCTCCACTCAGAGCGCTCAAGTCTCAACAACTAATCCGATGCCCGCCCCTGCGCTTACGCTACACGTAAACATTACTATCGTTTTCCGTCATTATCGGCCTTTCATTGGATTCCACTCGTACGAACGGGATCGCACAGATACGCTTACAAGGAAAATTGTACACGAGCTCCGAGCCGATTATGAGGAATTTCACAATACCAAATTTCAATATCACCGCGTCACTGTTACACGAAGATTTTAACGTTCTTTCTTAAACTATAATCTTACTCCACTATTTTATACATATTTTATTAAATCGAAGGAATGCGGAAGAGCAAGTAAAAGACGTATAATTTAATATATCGACTTTCACAATTGTGCATTGGCTAACAGGAAGTGACAGCATCAACCCAGATAAAAAAGAAACTTCAATCGCGCCCAGTAAGGTACATCAAGATTCACGGATGCAGCGTCTTAAAAGCTTGACACCATAATAACCAGTGATAACAGCAAAGAATTTTTTTCGAGATGATTTACAATTTTATCATCTTCGGCAACGTGTCAGATTTTTTTTTCCTGTCTTATCGGCCAAAGCATCGCGAAATATTGATTTATCAGTGTTATCCGGCCTCAAAAAGTTTCACCATCAGTCGCTTGATAACGCCGAAAATTCTTTTTCCCTTTTAACTTCTTTTTTTCTATATACTCGTTCACTTTTTTTTTTTAATTACGATTCTCCCCCACCACTAATCACGGGATTACATGTGTCTCCACGACCTCATGACAAGTTCAGAGATAGTGACGATCCTGCCACTTGCAACCACTAGGGGTATTGCGAGTGCATCAATGCCGCGCGACGTTCGTGCACTCTTATCCTAAAAATATCTGCCATTTGGTTGAGCAAGAGTTGACGCGAAGCGAGTGAGTGAGTGAGACGCGCTTTGGGGTAATAAAAAGACAATGGCACGTTAACAGGACGAAGAGAGACAATGAGAACACGCAGATGAAGAAAGAAAGAAAGAAAGAAAGAAAGAAAGCACGTCGTTGAGTTTCCAAACGATTAAAGAGATCGATTACATTAATTGTTCCTAATAAAAGAGACAGCAGATGCCAATATGGAATTTCTCCACGGTACAAATAACCTTCCTCTGTAATTGCCGCTACTAATTCTATCAGCGTTAATTTCTTTTACATCACTCGGTCCGCTTCTACGTTAAGACAATTTTGCGGGGCTTCTCTTGCACGGCTTTCTTTGTTCGCCTCTAACGCAGAGAGTTACTTTCCTTAGCTTTACACTAGCACCCAACACACTTATACTCCAGTGATAATATTCACATTTGAAACAATGCAGAACACGTCTATTTATATACTCGCGCAGCTCTTAAACGAGAGGAACTATCTTAAATTTTGTCATTTCACAACGATACCGAGGGCCGTCAACTTTAACCTTGATTTTAATTACATGACTAATATTTAAGTATCCATGTCACGAGAGAGAATATGGTACTCACTTTGATGCGATATCGTTAAATACACAGTATTACAATATTATAATGACACTGCGCCAGGAAGTGGTTATACGATGATAGAAAAGAGAAAGAGATAGTATGACTAAGAGTGACAATAGGAGAGAGATAGAGGAAGAGACAGGATTTGCACATACGAACAAAGAGCGTCTTTTCGCCGCGATAGCTGCCACGCGATTACTTTATTTACGGAACGGCACGAGCCACCGAGCCAGCAGAGTCGCTAGTGAATTTACGATTAAACGCGAATATCTTTCTTGTCTCAAAGATAGCTCTCTTTCGCGCTCTCTCCCTCTCTCTCTCTCTCTCTCTCGCTCTCCTTCCTCCCCTCTCTTTCTCTTCTGCTCGACATTCTGCGCGCCACTAGACATTCTTGGGAATGCAAGAAAGCATACGCGAATGCGTCCTAGGATTTATTTATAAACGTACATGTGTACGTAGTACAAATGGCTCAGGATCAATCTCATTTTATCGTTAGGATATCTTAAAGTTTTAGTACTCTCGTTCTGATATACAAAATTTGTAATTATATTCTTCGTAGTAGGAGACACTTATTGTATCTCACGGTTCACTACGTTCAGATCCGTCACGTGATCCCTTATCATCGGTCGCGCTTCGTACGTGCATATCGTTACCCCGTGTCTATGACCTGGTGTCCATTCTCCTTTTAATCCAATGTAATTTATTCTCGTCCTCTCGGCACCGTTATTCCCAGAGAAGTGTAACGTCAGATGATGCACCGATGAGAACTTGACTACCCTATTGTACAGATACGGATGACAGTTAGTGGAGTTTGGGGGGTATTTCATTTTTTAATATGAGAGTCGTGACATTGGTGTTGTCTGGTGTTAATACATTTTGAGGCACCTATCTCCGAGAATGACTTTCAACTCTTACATTAAAATACGCAATTTTTTATGGCTAATAATGATGACTGCGCATTTTTGAGAATCCCACCATCTTTGTAAACATCCATTGGAAATGTTGTTCTTTAACTTTTATTTAAGATTTTTTTGAATAATTTGAGGATCAAACATTCAAGGTTTGTTTACGACCGTCCTCTTCAATGGTACCGACTTATACCCTTGTCTTCTCATTGTTGAGATAGGGGATGATGAGCTTTCATAATTGGTCAGGGTCAAGTAATCTTTATTGGACTTTATATATATATATATTTATCAGTAGTCCGTTAAATGTAATCCGTTTCAAGATGATTGGACTTTGCTACTTTACCCTTGTGACTCAAAGTTCGTTACCAGTCTGATAAGTCTTAGCGGATTCCGACGTACGTTTTACGTTGACTAAGGTCAATTTGCTGTTGACTCTATATATTTCGACGGAAAAATGCCGTTGAGTTTTCATTGACATTTAAATTAATTCATTGTGAAATATATGGGAAGTTGATTTGAATTAAAAAGGAAAAGTCAAAGCAGACATTTTTTCATCAATTTTGCGTATGTCATGTTGAAGCTATAAAAAATCAACGTTTAAAGTTCAATGGAATCTGTATCGACTTTTATAAACTCTACGCTAAATCTTTTGATGTTAGTAAATTCGTAATTTTGAGATCGCTGTCGCAAAGCTTATGTTAAACTTTGTATTGTGACATCATTGAGATTTTGCAATTATCAACGTTTACTTATCGTTGACTGGATTTACTAGAGAGAATGATATATTAATATAAGTCTGTTAATTTAAGCACGAATGGAAGATATGCTATCTGAAATGATGATTTTTTATCGAGAATAATTAATGGTGCGAGATTTGTTATTAATAAAGACACCTCAAGAACTCGATAAGATATTTCCGATAGATGTTTACTTGATTAATAAAGGTATCACTTCACGTTCGAGGATTAAAGGATTAATGTATTCATTAGTATTGTTCAATTAGCTTTATCACTCACTTAATAGGATATTCGTGGAAACCGTAATCGTCTCTGCACAACTCAAATTCTTGTTCGGGTTCTGTGGCGACGTTATCGAAGGTCATATGCGGTCGATTTTTGAACCTAGAAAATTGGACTGAAAATAATTTTGGCACCAAATAGACGTGGGAATATCTGTGACGCTTTAGTCGCAAATTTTTTCATCCTAGCGTGGGTGGATATATTGCCAACTTTATATGTTATATTGGTTTTGGCACCATACACCGAAATATGAAAGCACATGTATGTTTCATCATATATTGGTATGCCTTAAAAAGTATCACGCAATTGCAAGTATCTAACAAAGAATATTTGTAAATTATGATACTATCCATTCTTTTTGAATGACTCGACTAAAATAGTATGTTTGTATGAAAAGTATATTTACAATTTCACTTTCAAGGGACATGAATCATCTGACCCACCGATGATAATGAGGCCTTTAAGTTTCACATTACCGGTAAATCTGAAAATAGGGAAACAATATAGTTTTTTGTTTCGTATATTAAATTACTTGGATAAATTCATCATAATTAATGTCCTTACGGGATATTGAATAGAAGTTCATCATCTACATCGCTCTCCACATACTGCAGAGGAACAAAAGTGTGAAATCATGTGAATGCTCGTACAGAAACAGAAGTATTATTTTGATTTACTGCTTTAAATTACCTTATCATGGTTTAAGCGATCTTCCCATGGTTTGAAAACTGTTACTCCGGAACCTTCTTCATACTCGTTAAGGCACTCCACATTGCTCATGTCTATTTTTGTATATAAATTATATTGTACACCTAGTTCACCTTCATTATGTGTGCTTCCACAGTTACACTGATGATCCATGCTTTTGTATTATATTACTGTAAAAAACAGTTAACAGACTTATTAATTCTCTAGAAATATTTATAAGAACATGAACGACTACGTTTCCAGTTTTCAATCTTTAATAGATATTTAATAATAAATTTTGAAGTCAAAACGTCGACTGACATTTTGCATGACGTTGTGATTACGAAAATTTCCGATTGTCACTTTCAAAGCAACTATGCAGCGAAAATGGAATATTTTTACTTCTTCCCTTACCTCAGTATTTATAACCACTGACTGAGTCACTGAGAAGTCCAATCCCAATGAAATATATAGAAAATTCAAGAAAATTCTAGACTCATTTAAAGGTTATGTATCTATCGCAATCTGCCGGTTGACGCAACTGGCAAGCCTCCATTTTTTTGCGTATTCTCATATTTGAATCCACAGGTTACAGACTACCTAATGACTAAAATCGAAAAGGACAGAAATTATTAGGTCATCGATTTAATAGGTATTTCAAATTTATTTCATTTCTTAAATCTACCGTACGTTATACAGTCCAAAGAGGTGATTTACAGTCTATCATTAATACGAAATCTTGGTACACGCCCCTGCGGCATGTATGATTCCCGCGTCGTTTTAAACTGTACTGTATCCTAACAAAAATTCACATGCCTTGTGTAGATTCAATTAAAATCGTAACACAAATGTACCAAATTATACAACAGAAATTACAGTGTGAGAGTTGAGACGTTGTAGCTGAATAATTACATGTGCTCACAATGTATTTCCCGTTGTTTCTTATCTGTATAATTACGTAGGTGTCAGTTACGTGTCATCTTCTTTAGAGCATTTAAATCAGTGTTTGTTATTCATTATTTACTGAAATCAATATTGTCAGTATCCAATTTCTGGAATCTTATGTGATTATCAATTATTTGAAACAGTTCAGGTGGCTGCGGAACTCTTCCTGTTTCCAGCTTCGACCAAACAGGTACGTCTGTAAATATTGAATACGTTAAGTATAAATCTGCAATGATGGAAAAGATATACAGTGGCAAAAGTCTATACCATTGAAATGAATCTCAAATGCTCCTGATGCAACAAGCATTCCTTCGATAGCATTACTCAAAACAAAAAGCATTAAACAGGCAAAGATTCGATTTGCCATGCACCATTGCCACCAGGATGGTGTAGGTTGTCCAATCCATTCGGATACATTTATTCCACTTAGTATTAATACTATGATGATTATCTTAGCTGCAAACTGACAAGGAAATATTAAAGAGTTTTACTACGCTAATTAAATTAGAATACATTATGTATATAAATAAGATCATTACCAAAAATCTAGCTAAGAGCATATTGTAACCTGGTGGGTTGAAGTTTTCTCCAACAACTTGTAATTCTGGATATTTCTGCCTAAGTATTCCAACGTATTCCTCGAACATTTTCCTATACCCACATGAATAGCTATGGAAGTAAATAATTAATGTTAATAAGTTTGTAACATTATGTCATAATCAATAAGGTGGTTGTCTTCGTTCAATACAATCAACATGTTGTTTTCTGTCAGTGCGGTATCCTTATCAATTTTATATCAAGTAACAACTAAACTGAAGTACTGCAGTCCTAATTTGTGAGAATTAACAATGATTACCAGTAAAAGAATTTTAAAGTCGGTCCTGCCTGTGCACCAAGTTTGGTTAAGGGAGCTTCCTTCACTTTTTCAATTGCATTAACTTTGCACGTCAGGGCACACAGTAGAACAAATAAGCAAAGGCTTAGAGTAAATACACGCATCTTCGGCTATTTCATAAATACTCATCGACTGTATTCTAATTATTGTGATTTGTCTTCTTGAATATTACGTTCTCTGGTTTCCTTGATAAAATTACAACCTGCTGATTATATCGCAGGCCTGCCATAGCCAAAGTTTGCTTTCACTCTCTTTTTTTTTTTTTTTTTTTAATTATTTTCCTAGGACGATTGGTACGATATCACGAGACCGGAAATTGATTGATACTTCCGTAGTTCAATTTTGTTATATTTACGAATACCCGATTTTCAAAATAACCGCGGGAAAGGTACTTAGTGAATTGATCTTGGACGAATGCAAAGATATCTTTTGTGAAAAATTGCATGATATAAGCCAAGACAATGCTTGCTTCCAAATGTCGGGGCTTTGTCCCATGTTCTATCATATTTCGGAATATGGGTAATATCGTTTTCTTTATTATTTAATTCAATTTGAGTATTTATTTGAGTTGTAACTTATTTCATATAACCTCCTAACTTTGAAAAAATTGATTACCCCTTTAGCTACCGTAAAGAGATTTTATCGAAGAACAAATATTCTGTCGAGTGGTGGAAAATTTGAGATAACTTTAGATCAGAGAAAATTGAAAACTCCAAAAGGACAGATATTTGAAGTGAATAGTAAACCTTTGGCATTGGCTGTGGCTACAGAATGGGAGAGTCAGGGGGATATTATTAATAGGGGCAATATGCATTTGGTAAGCTGATAATATCTTTATTAAGGAACTGTGGAAAAATATAGACAATAGCATTATTGTATTTCTCGTTACAGACCGCATTGTGTAGCACTGCTTTAGACAATCCGCACAATCACAACAAGCTGGACATAGTAAACTATATAGTGAATTACTTGGAAACTGATACTATTCTTTTTCATAGTGCTGTACGTGAGTTATATTTTATGATAATAAAATTAACATTCAGCTTCAGTTAGTTTTTATCACATAATTCTAGGATGCCGAAGAACTCACAAAATTACAAATGGAAAAGTGGGATCCGCTAATTCAGTGGTTTTGCGATCGATATGAAATAGATATTGTTAAAACAAACAGTATAAAGGCACCAGTTGTGCCGCTTCAGACCAAAGCTGTTTTGACAAGACATCTATCATCTTATAATTTCGAGGCTGTTCAGGGTAAGTTATAATAAAATAAATGTCTGGTATATTGAATAAATGAGAAACATGTATAGTTTATTTAAAATTATCAGTTACAAATGTATCCATTTTACAAATAAAAGAAAATAGAACTGATTCCTTACAGGTTTTATGTATGCAGTGGACACATTAAAGTCAGTAATTATCCCTTTGGCAGCAGTTGAACGTGTCATCGGCATCGAGGAAGCCGTGAGATTGTCCAGACTCGAGGAGGAGTATCAGGTGAACAATTAACAAATATTATTTTATAATTCATCATCTAAGCAAAATCTTCTCAATTCAGATATCACACTGGGGAAACGTTGAGTGGTCGCACGATCTGAGTAAACAGGATTTGCAAGGGCGTCTCGCAGCAGCAATTCTTTTTATCCATTTAAATTCAAATTCTTCAACTAGCCAGCCGAAGAGCGACACCTCGTCGATCGTAGCCAATTAATAAATAATTCAATTAAAAAAACGTCATTCTATTCTAACTTAACTTTTCCATTAATTCTATTTATTCATTAATAATTCCTCAACACTCTTCATCACTGGGTGAACACATCTTGGCTGGTACAGAACAGTCAGGACCTTCCCAGTCCTTCATACAGACACAGCTGTACGTGGGTCCATGATTGAGACAAACTCCGCCATTCTTACATGAACGATGAGTACACTCGTTCCTGTGACATTCTCCGACTCCACGTCCAGTTGCAGGACTGGTCTTGCTCACAGGAATCAGGGAATTTTCCAGGCGGAGTTCTATGTCGAATATGCAGCCAGAGAAACCAGTGTGCAGTGGCAAATCATGAGGCAGTGTTTCAAAGTTCCTTGACTTGTGTCCACCTGATTTGTGATTTTCTAAGTAATACTGATTCATATAATGTTTCATAAGACTCACCGATATACAATACTGGAGAAACATCTAGTCTGGTCATCGTACCAGCTGATTGACCTGTTACATTTCCTAAACCATCTACAGAGAGCCAAGCGTCTCTACCACGTCTTCCTATACGAATTGTGTGTGGTCTGTGTACCTTTGCAGTTAATGGACTGTTTGTGAATATTCGTCGTACCCCTGCGGTTCATAAATAATTATATTGATAAGCGAAAATAGGTAGAATTGTCAATACTTCTTTTGTTCTTGCTTTACCTGATCCCAGATCCCAAGTAAACATAATATATCCGCGGACATAAGTTAATGAAAAATGATCTGTTGACTCTTTGTGAGAACCTGTCTGACCCATAAAAGCTAACAGGGATATTTGTTCGATGGACTGTGGTATAAGGCGCATCTTTAATTCCATACTGTCTTTTAAGGAACTGGTGAGTCCGTAGGCCACATAAGATGAAAAGCCAGGTATGAAAACTGAGAATGAAGGCTGTACTATTGTGATGTCTGAAAATGGAACAGAATTATTGATCCAATTCTTTTTTTCAAATGACATAAAATTTTACCTTCTTTGCAGAGGAGGCCATGTGTTCCCAAAGGACAGATACACAGGAATCCTGTTCCTGGTGAACTTATACAGGTTGCTCCTAATTGACATGGATTATCATCGCATACAGATTTCTCACACATTTCTCCAGTGTATCTACAAGGTATATATTGATTTTTATAATTGGAATAGTTTTGTGAAAGTAAAATGGATCTCAATTAATTTATCTTACGCACCCAGCAATGCATTTACATTTGATTTTGCTATTAACTTCTTTGCAAGTTCCAAAATTCCTACAAGGACTTGTCAGGCACAAAAACGAAGTGCATTCCTCCAGTTGAAACGTCTCCACAGAGTCGTACATAAAATGTTTTTCAATATCATTCACTTTTAATTGACTCATACAGCCGACAAATCCAAGAGCAATATGTGGAAAGTAATGAGAGAAAGCCAAAGGAATCCCACCAAGGTGCAACATTCCTTGATGTGGAATATTCTCTTGAAAGGAAACAATTTGTTCGCCACTCATAGCAACAGTATTATTTACTAATAGCCTTGCTGAACATTTATCCCCTTTGATATCCATAACATATTGAAACCTGTCACAAAATTTTGTATAGAACGTTAAAAGATTTTTTCATACACTTAATCTTTATATAATCCACGACATACCTCATCTCCAGATCAACATCGTATCCATTATTTATTGGAGAATCAATTTCTCCAAGAAGCATAGTCTGAAGACCACAAGAGAATTGAAACTTTAATTGTCCAGATTGCATATACAATAGAATATATCTATCGTCATCGAAAAAGGCGTGCACCAGGATTCCACTTTTAGATAGAGTTTTCAGTCTGGCAAATATCTTAAGCGTACCATTACTATCTACTAGAAATTGTTGTCTTACAAAAGACTTGCCGTTGAATGCAGCATTGGTTATACTTGGCATAATCCGACAATTATCTTGATAACTGCAGTCACACTGTTTCCCAAGACAATTTTAATTGATATAAACTTGTAATGACATTTTTTAAATTACAAATTACAGCTTTCCTTACCTCGGTGGAGTCATTTATACAGAGTGATATGTTGAAACATTGTTGCCGTGTACAGTTGTAAATTATCACATGCTTTTCTGTAGTTGTGTCAGCTTCCACAGTTTCACTAGCACTGGTCATTACAGCACTGGTCGAAGAATATAATTTATCTGTGGTCGTCACAAATGCACTAGTAGTTCTCTCAGTAACATTGGAAGTGGTTATATGTGGCTCCGTACTGGGAATTTCTGTTCTTGTCTTAGAAGTTATCACAGCAGAAGGCGTCTCAGTGAAAAACTGTGTAATTCCATGTGTTGTCATTTCAGGAGTTTTTTCACTCATTACAATTGTAGATTCGCTCATCTCTGTATCCGAAATCCTCTTGGTACCGTCGTATACAGTCCTCTCCGTAAAACCAGTAATAAAATCCTTAACAGTAGATCTATCTTCCGATTTCATGGTAAGCGTTCCCATAGTGTCCTCAGGGAGCATTGTAGGTCTAATTACAGCAGTAGTATTATCTCTATCAAAATCTGTAGTGATAGTTGATTCAGTAAAAGAGATAACCATAGGAAAAGTGGCAGTGTAAATTTCACTTGTAGAACTTGTATTTGTAGTTTTCTTTGTACTTTCTGTCGTATCCACACTACCAGCCCTGGTACTGGTAATTGTACTCTCCGTATCATTGATAATATTCTTTGTACTGTCATAACTACTTGTCACATCGGTGCTATTTTTTCCACCAGGAGAATAATCCTCAGGCTTAAGAGGAAAGTCAGTCAACACTGGTTTTTCACTAGTCTCCATAGATGCTTCTGTGACTCTCGTCGCGTTCCTCTCAGAAATTGTAAAATCCGTAACTGAGACTGCACTAGTTAGTGAATCGCCATCCTTTGTTACAGTGAACACAGTAGATTCTGTACTAGGAAATTCCAGACCTGTCGTAGTTTGAAATTCTTGAAAGTCGGTGGTCCCGCTCGTTGAAGATGATTTAGTTGTAATAAAGACTTCCTGGGTCGTCGAGGAATACGCATAGGGATTATAGCGGTCGCACATGTCTCCAATATAAGGTACTGGGCAAGCACAGGTAAAATTGTTGATCCCATCAATACAGGTACCTCCATTTTCACATTGTGCAAATTTTGATTCGCAATCGTTATAACGTAGTTCACAGAGAGATCCATGATAGTCAGGAACACAGTAACAGACAGGTTGAGAGTCCTCTAGGAGGCAAACGGCATCGTTTTGGCACGGATTCGATTCGCAGGGCACAATAGCCTTGTCGCAATCCTTCCCAGTAAATCCTTAATGTAAAACAATATTATTTATTACACTAATTATTTATTAATACCAAAAACATTAATTATACCGAATAAACAGGCACACGTGTAACTGCCTGGAATATTAAGGCACAGTCCACCATTTTGGCAGGGAAAATTTTCGCATTCGTTCACGTCTTCCTCGCAAAGTTCTCCTGTCCATCCTGTACATTACAAAATGATTATATTAATTATATATTACTTAAAGATTGGCCGTAAATTAAAAGAATACCTTCGGTACAGCGACAAGTGAATAAGAATCCAGGACCCTCAATGCATTCTCCAAAATTTTTACAAATTGTATTATTGCACACAGACGCATCGATCTCGCAGTAATCTCCTGTATAAAAATTAAATTTAATTACATTCTGTAATATGTAAATCATTATGAACTCCTTACCTGAATATCCTTCAGGACATTGGCACACAAAACCATTGTAATCCAAACAAGTTCCATTATTGAGACAAGGCTGATTCAAACACTCGCTAAAACGTTGCTCGCAATTGACTCCTATAAAAACAAGAGATAAGAAAATCCATTAATTACAAAACAATCATATCAATATTTATTGTACATCTTTAAGAATTGCCTGACCTACAAAACCATCGGCACAGCTACAATTGTACGTAGCGACCGCATCGTTGCAAGTGCCACCGTTCAAGCAAGGATTGGACCAGCAATCGTCCCAATTGATGTCACAATTGATTCCAGTATATCCATCGATACAGTAACAGGCGTAAGAACTAAAAGAATAGCATAAATTACTTATTAATTTTCAAACAAAACAACAATGCTCTTATCATCGATTCGTACCTGTTCGTATCATCCAAACAAATACCGTACATGCAAGGTTCGTTACTGCAACGTAAACCGGAAGAGATGGCCAGAGTCAAGGCCGTCAGGACAATAAGAAAAATTCGACGTACAAGATAATATCTAGTCATATTTTAAAACTCTATGAAAAAAAAACCTCTCAATGTCTCTTAAATGCACCCTTTCTTATGTACATGCCCCGTCTCAACTGCTTTTCTTCAACCCTTTTAACAGTACCCATAGCAACATACAAACAACACAGACTGCTAAGAAGACGCCTGCGTAAAAAAGAGCTCGATGGTAACAGCTACAGAAAACTAGAAGAGGCCAAATACTTTATAGATTTTTTAATAAATATCTAAATCCCCATTAGGAAGATTAAATGCTTTATAGAAAGTTATTTAATCGATTATCAAACCTCATTGAGTACTTGACTGTTCAAAGAATTATATTGTAGTGTGCCTGAGGATTCTATGATCAATATAAAACATAAGAAATTGATCTTATTATTTCCTTATTGATCAAATAGGGGTTACACGTTGATTGTAACCATCACAGGCGTATGTGACGTACGAATTAATTAGCTGATAAGTGTTAAATTAATTTTCATAGATCTGTCCAACTCTAGAGATAGTCTCAGGGTTTTTGTCATGAGTAGTTTTAGTTGCATACGAGGTGCCGTGAATAATTTTAGAATACTATATTATTTCAGATGTCGGTGTCGCAACGTTAACTGGAACCAAGCGTCTAACTCTGACGTTCTAAATACATTTTCGTATCTCTTTCTCTATGTTTTGCAACTACAATATTATTGCAGTACGCGCATTTAGTACATGGAGAAGTATACTATTTTAATTTAAAGTAATTACTGTAAAACGTTTTTCATAAAGAAATTTGTTTATATATATATTTTTTAATAATTATTTTAATGCGTTTCTGCTGTACTTCTTTATACCTTAATCGTAGTAACTGTAATTAGTGTTTAGATACTACTCCCGATTTAGCATACTACTTTCAGTCTAATGTCTTATACATTATACGTGTGATCTCTATTTTAAAACTGGATCACTACGGACAGAGGAGTTAGAAGAGTCTCATTAACGTAACTTAATTATCTGTGAATCGAGCCAAATGATTTAACAAGCCTTATAAGCAGTCGTCTTGATCTCACAGGATGACACTGTCACCAGAGGTAGTCGAAAGACTCTTACATAGGCATCTGGAGTTCCATGGACTTGGTAATAATGAGGAGTCACAGTCATGGACAATTAAAAAATCTTCACTAGGAGGTCGTGGAATGTTCGCTACGAGGAAGATTGATCAGGGCGAGTTGATCTTTGTGGATGCTGCTCTGGTCGTTGGTCCACGTCGATATAGCAAGTATTTACCTATGTGCGTTGGCTGCTACAAGAGTTCCTGTCCACTTTTTCCCTGTGACCGGGAATGCGGGTTGCCAGTTTGTTCTAAGGAATGTGAAGACTCTCCTATCCACGTGGAATGTTCTATCCTGGGGAAGTGGGGAATTAATTGTGGGTCTATGTGGTCCTCTGATATTCTTCAGGCTGTACTTCCAATCCGAGCACTGTCTCTTCCACAAGAACAAAAGGACCTGGTGTATGCTCTTGAGTGCCACGAGGGCCCCCGACATGGTATGGAGGTGAGGTCCGGGTGGTAACCTAGAGATACAATAGATCAATCAGTATACAATTTTATATCCCCAGGTCGACTTGCTGATAAAGAACGTACGGAATAGGATGAGCCCTGAAGATGAGGCTTTTATGAGAAGAGTCTGTGGATCTTGTGATACAAATTCCTTTGAAACAGCCGTCTTGGTGGCTAATGATTCCAAGGAGAAGTTCTCGATGACGAGTCTTCGTGGTCTTTATCCGATGGGAGCAATGCAGAATCATTCCTGCGTTCCCAACACCAGACATCATTTCGACAACTCACAGAAACTCTTCGTCAGCGCCGCGCGTTCCATAGATCAGGGCGAAGAGCTCACGATGACTTATACAGAATTATTGTGGGACACTACGATTCGAAGGCAGCTTCTGGTTGAGACTAAACACTTTCTTTGTTCTTGTCAAAGATGCTCCGATCCTCTGGTACTTCATAATTTTCACTAGACGATCCAAGTTTGATGATTAAAATGTGCACAATCTTCTTCAGGAATTTGGATCATTGCTGGGTGCTCTGAAGTGTGCGAATGAAGAATGTTCGGGGATTTTACTTCCTGATGATTCTTTGAATATGACCACTGCTTGGACGTGCAGAGAATGTGGACTTTCGATGACGAATAGACAGGTGACATTAAAAACAAAAAGAGAAAATCTTCAAAAAAATTCTTTTCACCTTAATTCTTTGTTTCTTTAGATAAAATCTATTCATTCAGGCCTTGCAAGTATCATCAAAGATATCACTAAACGGAGTCCACGAAGAATTCTTCGATTCCTTCTGAAAGAATTGCCAGTCCTGGTCCCCAAAATGAATTACATCGCGATGGATCTTAAATTCACTGTAGTCTCTTACTTTGGTCGAACGGACAATCTTTCTTGGAAAGGTATAATAATTGTTGCATACACAATTAAATAGTAGAATATTAATTTCAATTTTTCTTCAGATCTCACAAAGCAGGAACTTGAAATCAAAAGGGAATATTGCGAGGATCTTATACATACTTTAGATATTCTGGGCTGTGGCGATTGTAAGAAAAAAGGTCTCATACTCTACGAACTGTATTGTACTAACTTAGAAATACATAAGAGATCAACGGCTAGCAGGATCCCGGAGGAGTATAAAAGCATCCTGAGGAAATCTGTAGAAATTCTGCAGAATGATCTTACAGTCCCGAACGATTATGAGGCAAATTGTCAAAGCTTATCATCGTATTCTAATGGGTGATTAAAAAAACTTTATCCCTATCAGTAGAAATTGCATTTTAGTATGTGCAAATATATATATACACGTAAACTAGCCGAAGTACTGCTACTTAATGCAATTTACGTATAGCACAGATATTCTTGAACGAAACAAAAGCTACATTAAAGTTCTTGTCAATATTCTTAATTAAAAGTATATAGCGTAATATGAATAAATCTATTACTGTACATTACGCAGATTGCTGCAATAACACTTTAACCTCGTCGTACATAGACGAGCAAGGCTTTAGGATTTCCTCGTCCTCCTCTTCATCGACCTCTTCTTCGTTATATCTACAAAATAGAGAGTTTTCGTTTAGATTGTATTAAGTTTTAGAATTATTTATATTGGAATAATGTGAGAATTACCTGTACAATAAATCATCGTTCACCAAATTGTTCGACGACTCCTGGAGGAAACGCTTTCGCACCCGTGCAGAATGAAGTAGGGGAACGTCATCCATAAGGAACTTGTCAGGATGATTCCCATATTTCTTAGACAGAATCTCCGTGAGTTCGGGACCCGCATATTTTGCCGAAAAACCAATCCGTTGAAAAATGGCTTTACATTGCCAACGACCCTGAGCAGTTTCTTGGGTTGAAGATGCCACCCTGGCTCGTGGTTGAGATTCCTTTACAAGACTTTCCCAATCGACTCCTAGTGCATCGCCCAGACCCTTGCCACTCGTTTTAATGTCTTCCTCGAGTTCTCCGTCGGATATTTCTTCGAAATCCATTGTCTCCACATTGTCATCTTCTACAGCTCTGAAGTCCATCGGTTCCGTTGGGACTACTTCCTTTTCTTTGGGTACTACAGTCTCCTCGATGGGTTCCTTCGGAGACGGTTGTGCAGCTTCCGGATTTTGTGTGGGTTGAGATTCCACGGCTGCTTCTGTAGTTTTCTTAGGAGACTGTGCTTTACCAGAATCGACTTCCTGATGAATTAAGAAAAATCATCCTTATATCCTGAATCGTAAGAACCTGGACAAGGTATTTCAATTTTATTATTTCATGATTCTTACCTCATCTTCCATGTCGAGAATGTCATCAGGATCATCACTTATATCACTCAGGTCACTTTCTGTGTGTAAAGTCTGCAAGGATTCCTCCACGCAAGGACGTTTAAGTTCAGGTTGCGCAGCAGGTTCCTTTGGTTCTGGCTGAGAGTTAAAAAGTGTCAATTACATTACAGATAAATATTATATAACTTATAGAGTAAAATTATATTATACCTTTTCATTCTGGATCGCTCTCTTCTGAAAACTGTCAGCAGATTTTTCTCTGCTTCTTCGCAACCTCCCTTCAGCCAGTTCCATAAGTTTCTTATTTATTGGTTCCTCTTTCATGCTTCCATGAAGTGATCCCTGTTTAGAACCATGTGCAGAACACTCATCTCTTAATTCTGGAGTATTATAAGGACGTCTCTTTCCATGGGAAGGTTCACCCAAGTCGAGTTCTTTGATCCTATCATTTCTATAGAGTCCACGAAGATGCACAGGTTGATTTTCCCACTTCCTGGCTTCGTTAAGTTTCCAATCAGGCATTGGACTGTCAAATCGTGCAGACCATTCCTCATCATGAGCTTCTGACCTAGGAAGACTCTCCCTGTCCCATATGGAATGTCTAGCACGCCATTCCCGTTCCTCCCAGTCAGGGTAACCTCGTTCTCTAGGAGGATGCTCGATGTCGCGATGCATTTCCCAATTATCATTACTACTCTCGTCGCGAATAGTACCAGGGCGCAGTTTCTCAGGGTAAAGAGGATGATGAATCTCTTCAAAAGGCCTGTCATTTTGCACTGGGTATCTCTGTGGGCGGTCGTCCCGGCCACGACGTTCATCGAAGGGACTATCGTACCGTCTTGGTTCCACTGGTTTCCTTCTATCTTCCTCATGATGATCTCGATATTCTAGTCGAGCTCCAGAATCCTCTTGATCGTCCCAGTGCTCGAGTCTAGGGTAACCTCTGTCAAAGGTTCTCTCTATTTCCAAACTCCTTCTAGGACTGTCACGACGATCCTGTAAACGATCTAGCTTCAAGGTAGGAACGTGTCCTTGTTCCTTACGTTCATGATCCGGAGGATGTCCTCTGTCGAATCTTGCGTTGAATCTCCTGTGCCTATCTCTGTCATACATAGCATCTCTCTCTAAGAGATGATCTCTCTGCGGCGGTGGAGGTTGTGGAACGTTCTTCTCGACGATGTTTCTGTCCAGAGATCGTTCCCTTGGGAATCTCTCAGTCCGTTCCCTGTCGATGGATTTGTGCGAGGGTATGTCCTTGTCTACAGATCTATCGTACCGACCTTCAAATCCTCTTTGAGGAACCCTAGGCTCCCTTTCGATGATTTTAGTTTCCGGACGTTCACGTTCCCTTTCGGTTCGACGATCTCGTCCGGGTTTTTCCAGGTCCTTAAAACGATCTTTATCCCTGTACCTGGAATTCTTCTCCATAGGATTAATGGCAGCTGTAGCCATCAGTGGTGGAATTTCTCGTTCTCTAATCTTCGTAGCATCCTTCTCTCGGTCACGTTCCCTTTGCCGTTCCCGGCAACGTTCCTGAACATCTTCGCGTTCCTTGTCACGCTGAGACTCACGATCTCTACCGAGTCTCGAGTGACTCCTTTCATCACGAACACTGTGATCCTTATTATCACGACGTTCTTTGCTCCGTTGTCTACTTCTTTCTGCAGGATAAATTTTGTCTTCCAACTCCCTAGGATTTTTCCTGTGGGTCTCATCTTGGTTCGCTGGTCTGGATTTTCCTGGATCCTTTCTGGTCTCTTCGCGATCCTTACTCCGCTCACATTTGTAAGAATCTCGTTCCTTCTTCTCGGTTTCTCGTGATCTCGAGGAAGATGGTTTCTCCTGATGACGTGGGGGTGTAGGATCGCGCTTTGATCGTGATGGCTTCTCCGGAGTACGACTTCGACGGGACTTTACAACCTCCTTGGTGTGTTGATGCTTCGATCTGTCTACTGGTGGTGTCCTAGACCTCCTCTCCTTGGAACGTCTCTTGGACCTTTCCTCAACCCTAGTCTTCTCTTCCACGCGAGTCTTGACTTTGTCAGGATCCTTAGCCTTTTCTGAAGTTTTGTTCTTTGGGACTTCCTTCCTGTCAGAAGCGACCTCTTCTTCGCGGATCTTCTTGTAGTGTTTGTCTTTCTCTGGCTCTCGAACTTTTGGCTTTGGGGATTCGCTTCGATTTCTTTCGCGAACTTTCCCAGAGGAAGATGCATGGGACACAACAGGCACTGGAGATTTCGTTCTTGTAACAGCAGTGTGTTTCCTTACGGACGACGAGGTCGGTTTCTTCGCCGTTTTTACTGTAGTATCTTTTTTTGTTACTACGTCAACTTTCCGCTTTTTCTTAGCTAAAAGCTTGTCACTCTTAGTACCTAGCTTCTTGAGTTTTGTCCTGCAGTACAAATTAATAAAACATATAAAATATTTGTATAACAATATTTCATAAATTTTATTGCAAATTCTATGCTGTACAAAGTGATTATACTTACTTTTTTCTATGTTCTTTGTCTTCGTCGTAGTCCGATGATGGGCTGTGATGCCGTTTTGGTTTAACCTTCTTTACTTTCTTACGAGAGTCAGAGGTAGAGCTGGACGAAGAATCGTCAGAGGTTGAAGTAGTGCTACTTGTAGATGTACTTGAACTTCTAGAACTAGATGAGGAACTCATGGCCTTCTTTTTATGTTTGGTCTTATCCTTAGACCCATGAACCTCCTTGTCTTTCTTCATTTGTAATTCTAGCTCACGTTGTAACAACTGTCGTCGTCTTTCAAGGACCTTCTCGTCCTCGTATTCAAGATCCGTTTGATTCCACTCCTCTAAATCAAGATCAGGACTGTGTGATGTCTTCTTTACGATTTTAGATGTGAGTCTCTTGAACGGATCCTCGGTAATCTGAAGAGCACAAAAAACTTAACAAAGTTGCTCCGAAATGAGACGCTAAAGGATAAATTTAATCTGAATTTAAATCATCCTCACCGCAGTTGTAGTAACCGTTGCATTATCCTTTTTGGCTCGTTTTGATGGACTTATTAATGTATGAGTATTCGCATATCTATAAATATAAAAGATACAATAGTTATCACATGAAATTCAGAGCTAACAAAGAGCGACGTACTTGCAGTTCTTTCCATACGAACAGCTTCCATTCAAAGCCCAATTCCTACAATAATCCGAAGTATTCTGAACAGGAGTAACCGCCGGTTTAGTTCCTAATCTCTCAAATACACTAGGTCGTCGAGAGTCTGCGTTACATTTCGTAGGGTCAACTGTTATTTTCCTTATGTTTGGCTTTGACATATTATCACCATAAAACGATCGTGTCTCGACAGTGGAAGCACATAACTGCAGTATGCAAAATGCTCTTTCGACAGCGATGAAGAAATACTCGGAAAATTCATGAAAATAAATTTCCTACTGTATTCCTTGAAATTCTAATACACAACCCCGGAGGCTTTGAGGAAATAAAGAAACGCAACGTTATGCCGGATTAGAAAGTGCACTGACGAAGCAAATATGGCCGTCTTCTTATGAGTGCACCTTAAGCCGCAATATGGCCGCATCTTCCATCCTCAAAGGAAAAACTATTAGCTAGTGGTTCTGAGTGGTTCCTTGTCACGTTTGCAATCAACTGTTGTAAAATCCAATTGGTTTAGGAAAAATAACTAGGGAAAAATGGCCAATGGACCAACAGCAACGACAGACCTATGTCAGTTGCGAAGTAGTCGTGAACAGTGAGTGATGAGCTGCAATAAAAGACACACTCGAGTTATGCGATGTATTAAAAGTGTTTTACTATATTAAATGTCCCCTCGGCTGTGCTGAAATTTCACTTAATATCACGGGCTTGATAGGAGACCCGGGATTCACGATAGGACGTTCTAATCTGCTGGATTGCTAGCGAGTATATTATTTTTAACTGCGATATACGTCAGTACGATCTGCCTTATAAATGAGCTGCTAAAAGGCAAAGATAGTGCCGCAAGTGCCAAGAGGGAACTGCGTAAATTAAATTTGTATTGCTTATTGAATGGTGAGGTACTTACTTGAATTTATTATTTTGTTGCATAACTTTATTGTTTCTTCGATAGGTTATCTTAATGAACTTCAATTGCTTTCTTAATTTCTATGCCAGACTTCAATTTTAAGCATGGCTCGTCTTCAACTTTTCATTCACGTCGTATTTCGTGTTTTGACATTTGTATTACACTTTTAACTAATTTCATTATCGCAATTTGGTTATTGTTCATTTTTGCTTATTGATTTTGAATATTTATATTTCTTTGGTTTAATGCGACCTATTTTTGATGCATAAATTATAACTCTGCTCCATAATATGTGATATTTAATTTTTTGTTAATTGTTCTTCTTTTGTGTTTTGTCTGTAGAAATTGATTATTTATTTTTTAAGTCAGTATTTATATTTTTAAAGGTGTAACAGCATTACATAGAAAGAAAATGCCTCTGTTCGGAAAGTCTCAAAAGAGTCCAGCGGAGGTGGTGAAGGCCTTGAAGGAAGCAGTTAACGCGTTAGAACGTGGAGACAAGAAAGTCGAGAAGGTATGAATAGTGGTTATATTTTTATGTAAAAATTTAGTCGTGCTAATAATTTGATTTGAAATTTCAGGCACAAGAGGATGTGAGCAAAAACCTGGTTCATATTAAAAATATGCTCTATGGTACTGCTGAATCAGAACCACAAGCTGATATTGTTGTAGCTCAGCTTGCGCAAGAGCTTTACAATAGTAATCTGCTTCTTCTACTCGTACAGAATCTTGGTCGCATAGATTTCGAGGTACAGCAGTTGCATGTCAACGTACAAGGATAAATGTAATATAAATAATTTAATTCGATCACTTCTTTACTTTACCAGGGCAAAAAAGATGTTGCTCAGGTCTTTAATAATATATTACGAAGACAAATTGGTACAAGATCTCCAACTGTCGAATATATTTGCACCAAACCAGAGATCTTATTCACTCTGATGTCTGGATACGAGCACCAGGACATTGCATTGAATTGTGGAACAATGCTTCGAGAATGCGCTAGATACGAAGCCCTGGCCAAGATAATGATTTATTCAGATGATTTTTATAATTTCTTTAGATACGTCGAGGTATCCACATTCGACATAGCCTCGGATGCCTTTTCCACGTTCAAGGTAATTTCTCAAAATATTTTCTTACAGACATAACAGCATGCATATAATTTTCTTTTACTCACTAAACATTAAATTTCAATTACAAAGGAATTGCTCACAAGGCACAAGATCCTTAGTGCTGAGTTCCTTGAAGTGAACTATGATAAGGTGTTTTCCCACTATCAAAGGTTACTCAATTCGGAGAACTATGTAACACGTCGGCAGAGTTTAAAGCTACTAGGAGAGCTTCTTCTGGACAGACACAATTTTAGTGTAAGTCAATAATTGCCATTTTCATACAAGCCAATTACTCAGAAGATTTACTTGCAAACTCAAAAATCCTAATAACCTTCAGGTGATGACTCGATACATTTCAAATCCTGACAATTTGAAATTAATGATGAACATGCTGAAGGAGAAATCGCGCAATATTCAATTTGAAGCCTTCCACGTGTTCAAGGTAACGTGTCTGTAATAAATGATTCGAAATCCTTAATCAACAAGTATTACTGTTCTTTAAACAGGTGTTTGTAGCCAATCCAAACAAGCCGAAGCCTATTCTAGACATTCTGCTACGTAATCAGGAGAAGCTCATCGAGTTCCTGACGCGTTTTCATACGGATCGCTCAGAGGACGAGCAATTCAACGACGAGAAAGCTTACCTAATCAAGCAGATTAAGGAGCTGAAGTCTGTACATGAGAACTAAGCCGGGATTCCTTTTATAACGTTATTTTTTTCCGAGTAGTTGTGTAAATAAAATTTACATTCACAATTTATTACTGTAATATATATATACACGCATAGACTCGAAACTACAACTAAAATATACTCTGACACCTAATTCTAATTAAAGTGATCGGTTGTCGACCTGCGCTCGGTAAAGCAGCCTCGAGAAATTTTTAAGTGAATTACATTTTGATGTAAAAGGAGGAAAAAGTAATGAATTAAAATTCAATGTCAGCGGCTGCGGCTTTAACTCTTATTTCGGCACGTCACTTTGATAAATCTCGTTGAAATTTGATCTAAAACTCTTAGCATATATCACAGAAGCTTTGTCAACTGATCAATAAATATAATTAAATTTCTTGCGGCTGCTTCCCTATGTTTTTACACATTATTACAGATTATCCCGTATGCGTATAAAGCGTATCAAATATATCGGTAGACATTCGCTTCGTTTTATCCTAAAGAAAAAAAATTATCATAATCCCCATGTATATGTATAGAATTGACTGTTAAAGAAGAAAAAAAAAGTGTAACGCCAAAACAATGATTACTGTTTATTATATTTATTGCAATAAAAGTATTAATAAAAAACATTAATTACTTGTTATCTCATTAAAATATCATTCCATATATCACCATCTATTATTAATTATATCTTCATTCATTTCTTGTCCTCAGACGTATCAGTATAGCTGAGACTGCATGATGAATGCTGGTAAATAGACGTGGCCGAGCAGATTTTAATCCCCAGTCTGATTTATTACTCGGCAGCAACATCAAAGATTCTTTTCCCGTTTTCATACCGACTGCGGACATTCTGCATTTCTTCTTATTGGCCACCGCTTGTAAAGAATTCAATAGCCAGACTGTCTTCTCGCAGGAAATCACTGCCTGTGGTACAAATAATGAATCAATGATCATAAATCATATATCATAATATAAATAGACGACCGTATTAATTACCTGTGCAAATTGATGTTCCTCTAAAAGGAGCCAAAACAAAGTAGCTAAATGTAAAAACAGAGAAACATTCTTTTCTATTGCAACAGTCATCAGTCTGGCCATAATTTCTTTGTGTTCGATCTGTTATAAGAAATGAGTATTATTCTTTCGATAGTGTAAACTAGGAATTTCCTATTTAGGATGTCTTTTCCATTACCTGGATTACGTAAGGCCTTGATCTTTGATATTTGGCTAAATTCAGCAGGACACTTGTGGATCGTAGACAGATCTCCATCCATGGTACAGATCTATTACAATGATAAAAAGTTAGATAAACTTTATCGACCATTTGTGTTTCACAAATGACTTCGCAGGCCTTAGGTAAAACTCGAGTTATTGTATCTGAATAGAGAAAAAGATATAACAGTTATTAATAATATGTAAGAAGGGAAATCGTAGATTCTAATAAAAACGCAGGATCCTTACCTAATGCACTAAGGCACAATAAGAGACACCCCAGATTATTCCAGGTCTGTAAAAGTTCAATAGCTTCCTGTAATCTGTTGGAGAGGGAAGCCGACGGTATAGCTTGATCCGTCGCCAACTTAAAGCGTTCTCGTACAAATGCTAGTGCCGTGCCTTCCTGAGCCTTGCGAAGTTTATAACCGCGCCAGATAGCTTGAATTTTAATAGCAGCTTTTCCTTTTACCCAGCGTACCCTTGCCTCTGCATTTTTGACCTTCTTTATCTCGAGCACCCTTTTCCACCAGGATTCTATGATCAGGACGGCTCGTTTGATAATTAACAATCGCCGCTTTGCTCGTCTTGCTAATAAAACTTTAGTCCAATATCTTTCAATAGTTAAAACTGCTTTTTTCTCTCGCACATATTCTCTACGCACTCTGTCTCTTCTCCAGGATGCTTGAATTAGGATCACAGCTCTGCGATACTCCAGGAACTCATTTCGAACTTGCCTGGCGTACAGTGTCGCTCGCCATTTATTTTGAATTACTTTGGCTGCCTCGTGTTCTTTGAAGAGTTTTGCTAAGCGTCTCTGCTGTATAATCATTCTCCAGTACGACTGTATGCGAATAGCTACTGCTCTCTTCTCCAGGAAGAGCTTCCTTAGGTTCCTAGTGAGTATCTTCGTGCACCATAGCCTTTGGATTTTTATCACTGCATGGCGCTGCTTAAGATATTCATTTCTCTGCATTTTTGCTATTTTAAAAGCTCGCCAGTATCTTTGTATTACTGTAGCTGCTGATTTTCTTCTTAGGAAGTCTTGACGAACATCCCGAGAATCTTTCAGGTTTGAGTACCAGGACTCTATTGTCAGTACAGCCGATTTACTCTTGAGGAAGGTCTTCCTGTCTCTATAGATTCTCCAATTCCTTTGAATTATTAAGGCAGCAGATCTCTTCTTGAGGAATTCAGTACGGATTGACTGTGTTAACGTGATGCTCCTCCACCATTGTTGAATTACTCTACACTTCTGCTTCTTGAGCTTCAATTTCCTGTAGATAAGCACCATTCTCCACCAGCTCTGTATCACTGTGCATGCATGCTTAGCTCTTTTTAATTGTTGCACATCGTTCCTAGTTTGATAAAAGCTTCTCCAAGCACGTTGAATGGTGATGGTGCTTTTAAGTTTTAGATGGAATGCTTCTCTGTGTTTCCGAATGATCTTCATTTTCTTCCACCAAGACTCTATGATCCTTACGGACTTCTTCTTCAAGAGGAACTCATCCCGGACTCGTTGTGCCTCGAGAATGCTTCTCCACCAAATTTGAATTAGTTCAGCAGCTTCTCTCTTTTGCTGATAACTCTCAGACTGAATTCTCATCAATAATGTAGCTCTCCACTTGGATTGAAGAAAGATGACCGCGTTCCTGGTTCTTTGATATTCTACTCGTGTTGCTTTACCGAGGCATCTGTTTCTCCAGAACCTTTGAATCCTCAATGCAGCAGCACGCGTGTCAAGGAACCTCTTACGGAGCATCCTGGTTAAAAGAATTTCTTTCCAACTCTTCTGTATTACAATAGCAGCTTCTCGTTTTCTATTGAATTCCCTAACGAAGTTCCTGGTATCCCTTTGCGTTCTCCACCATCTCTGAATACGAACAATCCCAGTTATCGTCTTCAGGAAGTTATTTCGAACCCTAATTACTTCTTGTCTACGTTTCCAATGTCTTTGAATCACAGTGGCCGCTGCATTTCTCCTTCGAAATTCGACAATGAAGTCTTGCTTAAGTTTAGTTAAAATTCTTCTGGCCAAGTATCTTCTCCAAGCACCTAAAATAATCATGGCTGCCTTGGTCCTTCTGTTCCTGAGGAAATTTTTCACCCGGACATACCATAGCTTAGCTCTCCACCACTTTTGTAAGGTGATAGCTGCTTTATTGAATCTTGGTGCCTGGAATTTGTTGATTATTTGCCATAGCAAAGATAAAGTCTTTTCACGGTGTCCATCTGCGATACTCTTGGCGTCGATGTCTCCGGTTAGAACATATCCTGAATTTTTCAAAGCGGTCAGTGCTAAGTCCACGTTATGCACCTTTTGCAATCTTGAGATTGCAGGGACTCTGCATTTACATGTCAAGTTACGCTTTCCAGTTATTAATTCCATAACTCGACAAAGTCGTACTCCATCACGAAGTGCAGTAGCCAGCTCGACAATAGCGTAATTGTATTCATCCAGGTAGGTTTGCTTATGAGTGACAACATAACCGTAGGATCTGAGAACCTTCGTAATGTCTCCTATACCACTCAGTAATTCCCTGGAGAAAGTCAAGATGATGGACCTGCTATCCTTATGCACGGCTTTCTTGTGAAAGAGGCAAGGATCGTGGCCAATCAATTTATTCATCTTGGCATAGTCCAGGAAGTATACTAACAAGAGGAATTTCGAGAGCATGAATTTATTCATCAGCGGTGTGAATCCTGGCAATTTCAAATTAATCACAGCTGGGTGACTATGATTTTTTACCAAGAACGGATCGGAGAAGAACCTGGACAACAGAAATCTAGATAGACCAACTATGTCGTTGTTGGAGTGCAGAGGAATTGTCTCCCCGTATATGGTCTCTAGACCGATTCGCAACCACAAAGGGTTATAAGACAGAAAGAGTTCTAGGATTTCTTTCTGTAGACCAATATCCCTATGTAAGTCGCGATCCTGGCGAATAATGAGGATCCCTTTTTCGATGCATACTGTCACCTTGGACAATACTGTTGATACTTCTTTACTGCGGAACATAGCACAAGCAGCTTTGCGCAAAGTATTCAGTCTTGTATTCGTATGGTATCTTGCTGAAACAGCTTCTCGTGTTTCAGCCAGGGTGACGTCCTCCTTCAGTCTACATGACTGCCACACTTTCCCTACGTCCATACAACTTGCTTCCATATCTACAGCCAAATGTTCTGGTGGAGTTAGCAGGGCGTTTAACCATTTCTTGAACTCCACTTCCTGCTGGTAGACCCATTTCGCATCGTAGTAGAGTGTAGTTGCCAAGAATGGGTCTTCTGTTGTTGTAGCAGCGAAAGGATCAGGATTACAGAATCTAGTAAGGAATTCATTCGGATCATGAAGCTTGACACTGACTTCAGCAATGGAATTTCTTGTCGATTTATTTTGAGTCTTCTTTTTGCTTATACCAGCTAAAGATAATCTCTTCATTCTTACACCGGGGATCGAAACATTATTGCTATTCTTTATAGAAGACTTCATCTGAGACTTCATCTGCAAAGACTTCTTCAGCGTGTCCATACCACTTTTCTCTTTGGTAATTTTGGAACCCTTCTTGGGTGAGATTCTACGTATAGTCTGCTTTCCAAAACTTCCTCTCCGAGGTGGTGAAATTTCCAAGCAGATTTTCTTTTTAGAATACGCTTTATTTTTTGCCACATTCGACCACTCTTCTGCAATCACCTCCAGGTTGTGAGATCCTAGTTTGCTATGTGATATTCCTGGTTTTACCCACAGATCCGCTTCTAGAACATCCTGAGCACTTACAGAGTCTGAAAGTTTGATAGGAATTTGAAGAGATTCGTTCCTGGTTGAAGATAATTCGTAATTCGTTGTTGGATGTAACGGAGAAAATGCACAACTGGCTCCCCGAGATGAAGTGGCAACAGGAACAACTGGAGAAATCATAGCAAAGTTTCTGGAGAGTCGTATTGGTCTAATTCTTTGTAAATTGGAGCCTAAGGTGGTCCCAGAAACTTCAAAAGTTTCATTCTCAACATACGACAAATTAGAACACTCTGAGGACTTTCCAACAGGAATGTCAAAAGTTGAATTGTTTCCACCAGGAATTGGACTGGTATTTTTGGATTCTCCTTTCAATGAACTTGATCGACGACTGCATTCTTGTAATCCAAGAGGAGTGCTTGAGGAAGTGAAATTCATTTCATTAATTAGCATAGAGAATCCAGGTTGCTGCTGGTCACTGGGTTTTGGTGAGAGGGAATCTTCAAATTCTGGATATTCATCCTCTGGAGGAGGCCTCTTCGGTGCTGTCACATAAGTTTCTCTGCGTAGAGGTTTTGTCGCTACAGGCGAAGTTATTATTACTTCTTTTGCAGAGAATTCAAGATCTCCAGGACTTGTTACTTTGTTTTCAGCCAGCTTGTTTACTGTAGAACCCAGTGGTGTAAAACTGAAGGTACTTGACTCCATAATTACAGAGAAATCATGACCAGTACTTTTTTTGGAGATAGGTGTTAAGTAGATACCTTTTGAATTTTTACAAATGTTTTCCTTGTTTTCCATTTCCGGTATTGGATTCGGCCTTAATTGCTTGGAAGGTTGACTTCTACTAATTGTTGGTATATTAAAGTTCTGTTGTTCAGAACCTTTGCGATTTGTCACCTTAAGCTTGCTAGAATCCACACATGTTGTTATAATCGGTACATCGTATTTGATACGTCGATTATCAGTCAATTGTATAATATCTCTCCATGAGCCAACTACATCGGGGGTCCATGATATAGTCAAAAGTACTGAGTTTTCAGCATCGATATGAAGTTCCAAGCAATCGAGAAGAATGCGTCTTTCGTCGGGAGGTCGCTTTGTAACCTTTACCTATGTTAAGTAAAGTTAATAATTTTCAATATTTGTTAACTTCATGAAGATTCAGAGGTACACGAAATATGAATAATGCAATGACAATGAATGCCAAGTAAAATAATACATGGAAATTATTTAACTAATAATGATTACCTTCAATGGTTTGTTACTTGTATTTTTTATATTCAAATAACATTTCTGTGTGACATTCAAAGCAGATTCCATCTTGATCTTTGGTTGTGGTTGAAATGGTGCTAACACCAAAATAAATTGAGACTCCGTCCTTGGACATTTTTTCTGTTCAGCAACGTCCTTCTTCTGTTTAGGTGTCACATTAATCTGTAAAAGTGCTAATCCTTATAAGATACCTTGTAGTGAAATATTATTTTTCATTTGTACAGATTCTTTAGCAATTACTTTTACAATTAGACAATCTTATTCCACTACAAAGTAGCATATTACCAAATCCATACAAAATCCAAATAATTCAGTACTTACTTGAAAGAACATAATTGATGAAGTTTATAATTATCTTATCATAACAAATCATAATACTTTACTAGAATTATACATAAAAATGATTGTAATCGTTAAAATGTTAAACAATATTCATTATTTCCTTCTCTTCTTCTAACGACTACAAACGGTTTCTTCTTCTTCTGTCTGATATGAAAAATACAGACGGTTTGAATTTCAAGTTAGAGTTCAAAATATACCTAGGCGTTGGTACATGTCGCGAACATGACGTTAAAAAATCCCTAGATTCCGAGTTCAATGTCATTGGTCGTGCATAATATTTCGTTGGAACGAGCGAATAGCTAGAATTTGTGTTGACATGAATAAAAAACAGGTTGAAAAACATTTTGTGAAAGCAACGAACGTGATCCCAGTTACGCGGAGATGAGTAGGTACGGAAATACACAACGCTACGGTTTTAGGCGATGCCAAAAACATGACGTTAAATCGTAGCGACGAGTCCGGAAGAGACAAGTTGCGGAGAACCTCTGCCCCCCAAGCTACAGGTTCATGATCCACGTTTAGCTCGGCTACGACGGGATACGCATTATCGACGAAGACGATGATCACAAAATCCTACTCCCGAATTCGCCGCTAGGATTTAGTGCTATGCTTTGGTATCGTCTAAAACCGTAGCGTTGAGTATCTCCTTACTGATCTCTGGTTACGTATTCGTCAGCTGTGTTTTGATTTGGTTGACGTCGTTCATTGAAAGATGTAGAAAAAACTAATTAATATTAATTGAATTAAATTAGTATTTCAATAAAATGGCAAAATATTCTAGTGACTCCGATTCGGACCGTAGCAGTCGTCATCGCAGGAAACATTATAGAAGATCCAGGTAACTGATTCTTCCCTGAATTCCTAATATACAATTCATTTTTCAAGATTTCTTGATAGCATATCTAATTATAATGTGATGATTAACATTATTGATTATTCCCTTACATAGGTCCAGTAGTTCAGACTCCAGTGACAGCTCTCCCTATAGGAAGAGGTCATCGAAGCATTCAAAATCAAAACGTCGACATCGGTCACGTTCAAGAAGTCGTGATCGTTCCTCTAGAAACTATAAATCAGTCCGCACTAGCTCCAGAGACAGAGATAGACGTAGATATCGTTCACGACGATCACGCTCCTATTCCCCAGATCGTAGCAAGAAGCGAACGAGATCAGTTTCCAGAGAGAAATCTACTAGTCGTTCTAGCAGTTCTCAATCGAACGTCAAAACCTCTGATAAAGGGCAGATAGTCTTAAATAAGGGTGCAGATGACTTTTCAATCGAGCCAAGAATTAAGGACAGTGTCCTTGATGAGATCAATTCCGATAGCTTTGCTCCAAAACATTTCTCGTCATCTGCACAGGATAAACACAACAAATTGAATAATATTGTGATTGATATTAATGCTGATACTATTAAGATTCCCGTAGTGACAAAAATATCTGGTTTGCCAGATAGTATATTTCATACTTCAGTAAGTGTTTGAAGCATTATTTTATCTGTGACGCTTTACCAGTTTCAAAGAGACTGATTGCAAATAAATTTTTTATTTCAGATCATAGTCGATCAGGATATTCGTTTCGACAAATGGGTAAAGAAGCTCTATACTCTAAGGCAAAAAGCAATTCTGGATTCAACTCATGTCACCGTTACCTAATACTTTAATACTAGTTACTTAAGCTGATTTGTAAAACATCATTTTTACTTAAATAAAAATATATAAGCACCATGATACATTTATATTTCGTTTATTTATCTCATAGGAATTTACAATTGTTCACGTTAAGTACTTAACAATTTGAGTACTGAGTACTAACGTTTACATTATATATTTACTTTATACGTCAATCATTAACGAATCACGCAACTATCTTGCGCTGCCATTAATTCGCTAAACTTCTCTTAATTGTATGCATACGTATTTATTCAAAAAAGAAAATAAAGTTATGAGGGTCTACATCTCGGTAAAAAGCCTAAAACGTATAAATCCTGTCTTTATGAATTACAATGGATGAATCGAGCAGGTCAAATAAAAGAAAGAATATTTACGAAATGATAACAGAGAAACATAATGACAGTAAAAAAAAATTCTTCGCTATGAATCTATTCATTTATTTCCCTCTCAGACTATCTTGCTCAAATATTTACTTTTCTCTTCAAAATGGCTCAAGTTACCAACGTACTTATGTTAGGATTTCGTGGGTACCAAGCAAATAATGAGAATAGGAAGTACACCTGATTGGATAGTGCATAAACATCTACGTATCTTGAGTCAATTAGAATCGTTATGTATCTATTATGCATAAATTCCGAACTCCATTCACACGTCGCCTTTGAACATTTTTAGTCAAAAACAAACTAACAACCCATCAAAAGCCACTTTCATTAAATGCTAAGCTTTGATAGATTGTTCTATATCTTTCAATTAAAGCTGGTTCAAGGGCGAAGTATGAATAGGGATCTTTAAAGATTCATCTTAATTAAAGTGATGATGATAATGAGATGTCATGAGGTTATCTAGGCTCAATCCTTTTTTTCATCTTTTTGTTCTGCTGCAGCTGTGTACCCTTGAACATCCTCGAGATTCAGGATATTCAACTCCAAGATATTTCTACCAGCAAACTGGCCAAACATACCCTCGGATGCGCTACGTTTGTTTACTGAAATATGAAGGAGAAATGTTTATAAAATTCTTAAACGTCCATAACATGCCATTTTCATTTACATACCATTCGAATTGACTTTTTGTAGCATGTATGTTGGCAAGTCTTGACATTCATGGGCAATGTAAGTTCCTACGCTATGTAAATCTTTGATTGGTGGGAGTACGACCTTCATTGTTTCACGGACGACTTCAGTGTCGACTTCGTAATAGCCTACAAAAATGACAGATTTGATTATATTCATCTTAAATCAGATTAGCAGGTGCCAATGAGGAATTTCTTTTACCATTATACATTTTGTTGAGTAAGTCGTACATGTTGCGAGGTGGCAATACTCTATGACGATTCAGTGGCATTACGAAACAACAATGACCATCAATATCAATAATGCCAGTCTTATTCTGAAAAATATATATAGTTGTGTTGTATATAGAGTGCCAAAAAATTATAAAATTCAAATCGTTAGCATTGCATCAAGTTAATACAATTTGTTCCTGAATTGGACCACAGTACTGCTTTGTTATCAATGATCCTAAGAATATATAAACTACTCACAATACTGAAATCATGTATAAATCTTCCTTGACGACCACCATGGAAGTCAGGAACATCAATTTTTTCATAGTGTTCGTTTTCCAGATCAATCTCGAATCGTTCCTTGAAAGATCTATCGAATTGATTAACAGCTTCTTCAGCTACGCGAGCTTCATCTTCCATTACTCTGGTAAGGCCCTTGAAAAGGTCGGAGTCTGCGACAAGCCCTTGAAGGCCTTGGCTTTTATGAGAACCATCAGGCATGGAATATGCCTTATTTAAACCATCATAAGGAATGCTGTACCAGCCAGTACGGAAACGATGCATCTGTGGTCTGCCATATTGACGATAAATGTAAACTCCTCCAATAATTCCAATGCTCATAACCAACAACGCCGTGAAGAAGAGACAGAGTGTTGTCATTGCATTAGGATGATGACCACGGCTGCGCAAAATCAAGTAATGACCAGCCAAATCTCCTTTGGGAACCTGAGCCTCCGGATCAACCTTAGCATCTTCCTGCAAATACTGTAATACTCAGTTTCAAGTAAAAAAGAGTGAATCAACAAACTTATTACTCATAATAAAAAATATATATGTATATCAGTGATAAAACATTGTCAGGATAGAATTTCAAGAATTCGCCCCGTCAAAATAGTTATCAAATTTTAAAAGAATCGAAAATTCAAAATATAGATAAATATACATTAATATAAGAAATAAAACATTAAAATAAATCGGAAATTCATGACTATACATTAGACGGTATATGTGGTAACAAAAACTTGCACAAAAATAATTAGATAATCTTGCGGTTTGACAGCTGATAACTAATCTGAGAATAACCACACAATATGGCCGTTTATTACGTTTCAGATAATAAAACTTGCTCCGATCTTATTTGGAGTTAAAATCAAGCTATTACTTCCTACAATATTGTAGAATATAGTATAAAAATTCGTAAAATATAATAGATAAGCATAATATGGCATATTTGGCCATTAATCTGACCGTGGGATTTTCTTCAACGACTAATGGCTGCTCCATTTTTTTCGCCGCCCTCTTCTCGCTAAGAGCTTTAGTTATGATTGTCATCTTGAAGACAATTATAGCCTCGCGAAAAGCAATTCACATAAATTCACAATCTCGAAATTGAACGCTGGTTATTTCTAACGTAAACGAACAATAATCACGACTATGCGAAACGCAATAATGCCGCAAATACACTAGTAACAAGACACGAAACTTGATTGATCGGTCGTCCGCACTCCACTACTCGGACTCTATCCCCACTCCGGATTCTTTTCTCTTAATAAAGGTGATGCTTCGTTCTGCGCATGCGCACAAACCCTACCCTAGGTAACAATCAGCCATTAGTCACGAATCAACCGAGTACGGTATAAACGCCTTCCAGTGTAGCTCCGTAAAATTTTATTATTTCCCATAATTTAAGAGACAAAATCAAGATAGCCAATAACAAAGTACAATTAAAAGTATAGAATATTTACAAGTGAAAGACAATTTGTGTAATATTAGCAACGAATGGAGTGAAAATTGTAAACAGGTCTTGTAAGGTTATAGTTAAGAAGGTACTCGCAACGGCGCCCCTGTCGCCATTGTAAAATTTCCGGTGCGCTTGCGAATCTGAGCTGTGTGCAAGGTCACTCGGCGTCTCCGGCTCCAAGGGTGGGTCTGGCCTTTTTGTGGGAGAGGTCACACACGGCGAGGATAAGTGCGATAAATTCAAAGAACCTCGAGGAAGCCCGGGAAGGGAACGAGGTCGCTCGAGGTCGGCTCGGGCTCTCGACAAAGCGTGAATAAAATTGTGAGGCTGAGGCTGGAACGTTGGTTCTTGGTCTACGCCATAGACACATTAGACGACAGACACAGTGCGGCTTCCTATTGGTTTTCAACGAAGAGCTGCCGAATCTGCCGATAACAAATACTACGAATGGGTTCCTCGTGATATTACTGGAATTACGGCCTTATCGCTGCTTTTTCTCTCTATTTATCTACTTGCTCTGCACGAGAAAATTCTACACGATTTACTTTCCTGTCGTGAACTCTCGATGGCTGCAGATACTCGGAGTGGGGGAAAACAAGCCGTGTCCGCCTAAATATTCCTGTGAAGCTTTATGCCGGAATATGTCAAGTTTAAAGATCGGTAAGATGAAAATACATCACAGTTAACAGTCAGACACACTCTTACAAATTGCACTTTTAATTCACTCCTTTATTTATGATACTCTAGAGACGAAGTATGCCTGAATGTGTGGATGGATGTGTGTGTGTGTGTGTGTGTATCTATATATATAGATATATATAATGAGTATAGATGCATATATATATATTTCAGTGACAACGATTGTACAGGATACTTGCCGATCAGTTTCTTTATTTATCCATTGTTACGCAAAACTCATTATTGTCGCATGTTGTCTTATATCATTAATGATTGTTTTATTTCTGTTTTCTTATGCGAAGCGTGGGTTATGCACTTGCTTGAGCTGCGATCGACGGAGCCTGATCGAAGGAGTGACCGCGGCCAGTAGAAAACCACTGAAAATCAAGCTAAAGAATGAATGCCTGCTGCACCCGCGCTGCCGATACGACACAGCCAGGCTTAGAGTTCATACAAGTAGTACGCGAGTAGCAGAAATAAGCTCGCGAAGCTAAGAGACGTACAACACTTTGTATCGCACATGGCAGCCATGAAGCATGGTACGTGGTCCCTGTGTTTTGCTTTTTATTATATAATTGTATATTAAGAGTTACAATGGTGAGCGTAGTTAGTGTGAGAGGCATCGGTGGGTACAATTTGAGATGAAAGTCTGAGTGGTGCATAGGAGATTGTTTCAAGGTATGTTTGTTATAGGCAAGACGAGTCAGGACGACGTGTGTTACGTCGTCGCGAAGTACGATTACGGGGCTCAGGGTGCCCAGGAGTTGGATCTACGTAAAAACGAGCGATACTTGTTGCTCGACGACTCGAAACACTGGTGGAGAGTACAGAGTGCTCGTGGACACGCTGGTTACGTGCCAAGTAACTACGTTAAGAAGGAGAAGCCATCACTGTTTGACAGTATTAAGAAGAAGGTTAAGAAAGGTTCTGGATCTAAGACTCTTCCCTCGAGTAACTCTCCGTCCCGGGCAGTGGAGTCACCTACCATGGCCCGAAGGTTGCCTGCAGATCCAAGCGAAGCAATTGGAACAGCTGTGGTCAAGTACAATTATCAAGCTCAACAAGCTGACGAGCTCTCACTAGTGAAAGGCACGAGAATCCTCATACTTGAAAAGAGCAACGATGGCTGGTGGAGAGGTCAATCGGGTAATCAGGCTGGATGGTTTCCATCAAACTATACCCAGGAAGAAGGAGACGCGGATGATACTCTACACACCTACGCAATGGCCGAGAACGTATTGGACATCGTGGTAGCACTATATTCATTCTCTTCCAACAACGACCAGGAGCTCTCCTTCGAGAAGGGCGATCGCTTAGAGATCCTTGATCGTCCACCAGCAGATCCTGAATGGTACAAAGCACGAAATGGTCAAGGTCAGATTGGCCTTGTCCCTAGGAACTACCTTCAGGAACTCAGCGAGTACCTTACACAACCGTACCGTGAAAGAGCTGCTGCCGGTATACCAGGCAACGAGGTCGGGACTGGAGATTCTCTGGAACGAAGGCCTGATCCTGGCGATAGACCCCATCTTGTGGGAAAGCCTTGGTATTACGGTAGCATCACAAGGTCGCAGTGCGACACCCTACTCAACCAGCACGGCCATGACGGAGACTTTCTCATAAGAGACAGCGAAACTAATGTGAGTAGAATAGAATTTAAAAAAGCAGAGAAAAGGCCACTAGAATCAATTGCGTAGTATAAATAATGAGAGCGCCCGGATGCCCTGCCAAATTCTAATAATACATTAGCAATACCTAATACTCTTATTTTTTTGTTCTATTCGTCAGATGGGTGACTACTCGGTATCACTAAAAGCACCAGGTCGTAACAAGCACTTCAGGGTACACGTGGAAGGCGCCCTGTACTGTATTGGCCAGAGAAAATTCCACACCTTGGATCAACTGGTGGATCACTATCAGCGTGCTCCAATCTATACGAATAAACAGGGCGAAAAGCTCTATCTGGTGCGTCCGCTACCTAAGGGAAATCCTAGCAGTAACGGTTGCTAGGTATAAAATTAGTTCTCTCCATTCCGGAGACGGACGTGGTGGAAGTTCAGGACGTCCGATGGCAACGCATCCGGTCGCTTTTGGACTTTCTCGGTACCGCGCGCCTGCCTAGTTATTAATATCAATATCATCGTCTCGTACGTTTCTACATAACGACATTAACATAATTGGTGAGCTCGTATATCATAGTGTTGCGAATATAATTTGTCCATTTTTACTACTCGATTATTTATTACCCGTAAGTAAATTGCGCGGCTTCTTCTCGCAGCGAGTCTTTACTAGCGAATGTCGTGCTAATAACCGAGAACGGTATAAAACGCAGATGTGGAGGACAAGGATTAATTGATGATAACGATGACGATGACGTTTATGAGAAGAAGTATTACTGAGGATATGACACGGCAGCTACGTGACCATCTAGTTGACACAAAACGGCTTCTCTTTATATATCTATGTAATTGTATTACAGTGACGCGATAAAAAACGATCATGTTATTACAATTATAATATATAAACACTACGCATATTCTAGGACCGCAACGTATAACGATCAAGTAACATTTATTATTAATGGAAAACTCATGGCGAACGAGTTATCCCAATATTCTTCCCAGTCTTTTATCCTTTTTATTCTTCCTCCAGCTCTTAAGTAATATCCTTCCATCCCTTCCCTAAAACGAGTCTTCTTACTGGAAAAAAAAAAAAAAAAAAAAAAAAACGAAAACACCATATCGTTCGCTCTCCATTGGTTATAAGTTTACGCAAAGACTAAGTGTTCATTTGTGATTTTGTATTTATTAGAGCATTTTTAAGTAAATAAACCGTATTTAAGTGTGCATTCGTACTTTACGCATTGAGTTTATTTAATCGCCTGGTTTTGTCTTGGACTTCTTCTTTTTTTTTTTTTTTTTTTTTTTTTTTAATAAAAGGAATAACAAACGGGGTAAGGATTCCTTGTAGAAATTAGTAACAAACATTAATCTTTATTTAACGTGTATATTATATTCATAAATAAAAGTATTACTTTCGTTATATGAATAAAAGAGATTGGTGCTCTTAGGATTAAAATTAATGGCACTAATTGCCAGAGTAAGGTCATGTATAGAAACAATTTGTCTAAGTTATACGTATCTTCAGCGTTGCATTAGCTTTTTGTTCGTACGTCCGTTTACAGGCTCATTTTCTCTCTCAGGATCATAAGAACGGGTTGTTCGAATTTCGCGCCATATTGCCCACTCCCGTACCCACCTACACAATAGAAAGTCTCAGTTTGCTGTAGTAGGTATAATGAAAAATTTGTTACCATGTTTTACTCACCATAAATGGATTCGCATGGTAAGCCGTGACTGATGGTTGCCATGCTTTACCGGAGAGAGGTGCCATCAGTTGACTAGATGGAATTACATCAGTAGTTCCTGGTGCACCTATGCCCAACCATTGATGGTCTGTAACGATATAAGAATATTAAGATTAAGTAATGAATATTTTAAATGTATTAGCAATTGCAGTGAAAAGGGAATAAGATCTTTTATATAGAACTTACCGTTGTTTCCTGGAAACTGCATTGGCCGGAAAGGATTGGCAGGATTGCACATGGGACTTTCTATCGATTGGAAATTATTGTTCATTAAATTTGCAGAGGGTCTCCACAGATCGCCACTAGTAAATGGATTTGAGATTACATGTCGGGCTTGATTACTTTCTGGCCAGATAGGGTTTGTAGCTGTAATATGATCGGAGTTGTAATTAAGCAGTTATTATTGTGACAGATTTAATGGAATAAAATGTATACAGTACCATTGGAATTAGTAATATCCCATGTTGAATTTGATGAAATGTTATTCTCTTCCTTTAATTGGGTTTGTTTCATTAATGAATCCAGATCTTTTAGTGCTGCATAACGATCCTCTGATGGTGGGACACTTATTCCATTGAAATTGGCAGTAAATAAACCCATAGGTTGAGCAGAAAGAGTAGTGGATTCCATATCTGGAGAATTTCAAAATGGCCCGCGTTAAATGTCTGGTAGTTAGAACGTTTTTCTTATGCTAAACTAATAATGGGAGTCTATATCTCGTTTACATGAAAAAAGCAGTATTTCGAAATTTCTGGTCATAACTATTCATTCATTGCTATATGCATAAATTTGACACACCAGCTACAGAGTATTGAATAGTTTTTCTAAAATGTTTCGTAAGAAGATTTTACTCTCAACAAACTTTTCGTATGTCCAGAAGTAAGGAGTGTTATAGTAAATAAAGGTGCTTTCTTCATTCAGTGGGTATTCCCTGCACGTACTTTTTGTTGAATCGAAGACAGGATTATTGTCAAAGTTGGCGAAGGACGGCTGAGGTACAATCGGCTGTGTAAACTGGTGATTCGGTACAGCGGCAATAAAAGGATCTGGAACCTTGCTGAAGTCTGCGACGAAGTCCGGTGCAAACGAATTAGCCTTGATAGGCTCTGGATTCTTGATTTTTGGAACCGGAACAGGCAGGGATGTGCCGGACAATGGAACTCTTGGTATCGCAGTCTGATTTGAGGAGGAATTGGATGAAGTGGAGGAGATTGAGTTGGAACAAGAAGTAGATGATTGGGAAGTTTTCTGGGTAGTATTTTGATTAGCCATTGACGGATCCAGATAGTATCTTTTCAATTCATACTTCGCACTCATCAGATCCTTCATCTTCTGTTCATCCTTGGTATCCAAGTTTGGAGGATTTGAATCAAGCAGACCCAGCCATATCCTACGACAGTACTCATTACCACGTTCCTTTATCAGATCAATCTCTTCTTGCGTAAATGTAGCCATTGAAATAGACTTAACCCGATGTGGTGGTGTCAGTCCCCTCCTATAATTATAAACAAAAGACCCAATACGCAGAGCTGGTCATAATCAACAGATTTCACTAGCTCAATAAATTTTCTTTCAAAGTACATGACACCATGTAATCTCGTGGATAACACTGGACTTTGAACAATGTCAAAGGAAAACTTTGTTTTTACGTTACAGCGTCAGCTGACCAGATCTGTCACTTTGGCCTTAAATGTCGTAAGCATATAAAACTCAGTGATGAGCTCACGGCTTGGCAAACCTTCCAATAGCTTCCTACTTCTCTGAACCAGAAAGAGAAGGAGGAAGAGCTTCTGTACTCTGTTTTTCGTATAAAATGAATACTTACAGCATTCCAGAGCAGGAGGTACAGATGAAGGAACCTATTGTCATGTTGACGTAAGTCGGACCTCTTTGTCGACAATCGAAACATTCTTTATTTCCGGGTTGTGAGACCAGCTCGCGTAATATCTTCAAGTTCCTTTCGTCTTGCTTTCTCTTCGCGGACGCCATGATCTGACCGAACGGTCAAACGGATTCTCACCCACTCTTCTTCTCTGTTAGGATGCACTTACGGAACTGACTCACCATACACCCTCCATTTCCGTAGATGAGATAGCGGTACGCGTTCCTCGGTGCGGCTTGGTGCACTTTGTTGTCCCTAGGAAACTCTTGAAGCTCCATCTGTAGAAATAAAAAAAAGATTTTATTCACAGCAATAAATGTTCTGGTTACTTTTCAGGGTGACCGTTTGACTTCGTTCATGAGGAAGAAGCTTTAATTTTCAATCCTTTAATCTCTAAACCCAAATATCATGTCATCTTTTCTAAAAAGATCTCGAGGATAGGTAAACATGAGCTGACTAACAGATTATTCTAATGACTAGAAATTGTACCTGTTCTAACAGCCAAGAATGTCATATACGGAGCATGCTATGATATGAATTTTACTCCATTCCTAATAGTAGTTTATTTTAGCTTCCAATATGACCTTTGATTTTGTGATGAGCTTTGTATGGTTTAAAATTATCTAGAACTTATAGTATAAATAACTATAAAATGTGTAGCAGAGAATTTGCTCTATAAGCATTCTTCACTTTTCTGTAGATTTTAACTCAAGAGAAAACGTGATTATAATTATGGCTGCTATTGCTATTTCACCAGTTCCAAAGAGGTTTGTAAATATGATTTTCATGTATGCCGTTACTCATTTTATCTATACTATTAAGTAAATACATCTGTTGATAAGGACTACGCAACTGCGTGATGTACGGCAAAATAGTATTGTGGATCTTGACATAGATATGTTCCTCAAAATATCAAATTACGAGGATACTGTCAGACAATTGGATATTTATTATGGGATTGGTAATACTAATTATCATAATTTTTACATATTACATTGAATATATATATTTATCACATTCTTTTTACTCATAATAGTCAAACGACAAATACTTCACTACCAGAGCTGTATCACAGGACTCTTTCCACAAGTATCCACTGATAAAAATGTAGGAAGTGTTCGAGAGAGCATCTACTGTGCTGCAGCAATATGGAGTTTATATCAAGCATACCGGTAAAAATAATAATGAATTTTCTAAGATATCTCTTAGTCAAGATTATCATTGATCTTTATTATTTTTCAGGCGTATAGATGATGATCGTGGCAAGTCCTACGAGCTAGGCCAATCTGCAGTAAAGTGCATGCGTGGAATTTTAGAATGTTGGGTTAAACAATCATCCAGGATTGAACTATTCAAACGAAATCAATGCAATCGTTTTGCACTACACTGTAAATTTCACTTGGTGACAGGAGATGAAATATTCCGTGATGCTGATTATTTTCACTTGCAAGTACGTCATCTCCTACACCCCATGTTATCAAGACTACTTATTTAGTTCCATTACAGATTGACGTCGTCTCCCTGTATCTGATCTTCCTGGTGCAGATGATTTCATCTGGCTTGCAAATTATTTATACACAAGACGAAGTCGCTTTTGTACAGAATTTAGTATATTATGTAGAACGTGCTTATCGAACACCAGATTATGGCATGTGGGAACGTGGAAGTCGTTACAACGACGGTACACCTGAAATTCACGCAAGTTCAATAGGCATGGCAAAAAGTGCACTGGAAGCCATAAACGGATGTAATCTATTTGGTGAAAAGGGAGCATCCTGGTCAGTGATATACGTAGATATTGATGCACATAATCGAAATAGAAGCATCTTCGAGACTATGTTGCCAAGAGAATCCAGTTCTAAGGTATAGTTCATTGAACCTAATGAACAAAATTATAAGACTATATATATTTCCTAAACGCAGAGTGTAGATGCAGCGTTACTTCCAACAGTCTCCTTCCCAGCCTTTGCAACGCATGAGGAAGTACTCTATACAGAGACAAAAGCCAACGTAGTACGTCGGCTACGAGGAAACTATGGTTTCAAAAGATTCGCCAGAGACGGCTACAAGACAGTTATAGAAGAACCACACCGTCGTTTCTACAAGTCTGGTGAAATTAAGGAATTTGATAATATTGAATGCGAGTGGCCACTTTTCTACATATTTATGATCATCGATGGAGTATTTAAGTCTCTCCCAGAGCAAGTTGAAGAGTATCAAAATTTACTAAAGGCACGGTTGTACAAGGATGTCCATGGAGGTACATATTATATTATCAAATTAATCTTATATTATATTATAGAATTTATTGTTAACAATATCTATTTTGTTCTCAGATCCTTTAATTCCCATGTATTATTATGTGCCAGAGGAGTGCATAGAGACCAAAAGAAATGAGCAACATGGCATTTATCGTATTCCTAGTAACGAAGGTGGTCCACGAAAAGCAAATGATCCCGATGTTGCACCAATTTATTTATGGAACCAATCAATGTTTGTTATCGCGCAATTACTCACTGCTGGTCTCCTGCACATTAATGAACTGGACCCTATACGTCGTTATCTACCATCATACAATAGACCTAGACGAGCCGGTCGCTATTCAGCTTTTCAAGTAAGAAAAGGTTTTCTGTATTCATATAGAATAGTCTATAAAGTCAGCCAAAAGGGAGAATATCGTATCAAGTATGCGAGATCAATATAACAAGCCTTTATGGCTTTGTTTTCTTAAAATAATTAATAATTAAAAGTCGAATCAGATATTAATTAACTTTTCTTGCATTTTATACAGGCAAAGCCCAGTATCGTAAGTAATTATGTGTATATGCTTGCCGCTCTGTAATTCACCAAATTCCACATGAATGTGTATCTGATATTATCACTTTCCCTTTTTTATTTCTCCTATTATATTTTTTTTTCAGTAGCCATGATGTGCATTGCTATGGCATGCTCCTTGATCTTTTCTTTGTTGAATCTGTAGTCCTTTTGTTACAAAATAATGATGATTCATATGCTAATTGAAGACTTATTTTTTTGCCAGGGTACGCATACAGATCTTGTAGTGCAAATTGTCTTAATTGCTGAATCAATGAGATTACAAGCCATGATGGCTACTTACGGTATCCAAACACAAACACCTCATGAAGTGGAACCTGTTCAAATACTCTCTTCTACACAACTTGTAAAAGTTTATCAGATGCTAGGTGTCAATAACAAATTGAATTTGGAAGGTAGACCAGGTAGACCAATTGGTTCCCTGGGTACCAGTAAAGTTTACAGAGTCTGTGGAATGACTGTACTCTGCTATCCTTTGATTTTCGAGGTTTCTGAATTTTATTTGTATCGCGATATGGCTCTATTAATTGATGATATAAAAACGGAATTGCAATTCGTTGGAAAATATTGGAGACTCTCAGGTCGACCCACTGTTTGTCTACTGATACGAGAAGAACACATGAGGTGAGAGCTTAACAGTCATAAAAATGATTTCTTTCTTAAATTATTTCTAATTAAAAAGATGATTATGAATATGTGTAGAGATCCCCAATTCAAGGAAATGCTGGATTTGTTCGCAATGCTTAAAAAAGGTTATTGCGATGGTACTAAAGTACGAATTGGTCGTTTACAGAATCTTATCTCATCCTCTTGCATAGGTAGACAAATTAATTTGATCAGATTCCTACACTTTGCCGTATTGTTTATAAATTATTACCTAATTTAGAACATCTGGATTTTATGAGCACAATGGAAACGGATCTGGCTGTGACACAGTTTAAACAATTGGAGCATGATTATATTGGTTATCAAAGTTTGACTGATGTACCGCGTGCTTTATCCTACACCGAAGACATATGTGATTACTCGGTAAATTAATATTGTTTCTTAAAAATGTTATAATCATACATTTTTAAATACATTACATTTTATTCAGAGATACATGGACCAGCCTATTTGTAATATCATCAATGAAATTCGAAATACAGATGGATTGTATGCCAAATGTCAGCTGTACAATATTCTCTTAAAAAGAGAAGGAATCGATTATGAGATCAATGGATTGACTGGTATTGCCACTTACTGATAGTCTACGTTTGTTGTTATATTATAGTGATTTTAAAATAATGCTTTAGTTGGCGATAATCTCAGAGCTCTCTATCAACAAGCTGGTGGTTTACGATACTGGATGGCTGTCCGTTATTGTAGTAGTTTGCTGAATCATACTGTGGATAGTATCAGTCCTTTCATTACTGGGGTGCTCGTCAAAGGAAAACAGATAACCGTGGGTGTCATTGGACACGAGGAAACTGTATTTGACAAACCAATGACTCCAGCTGAAATACAATCTGTTATGTATTCCACTATTCAACCCCATGACGTAGTCCAAGCTGTATTACAGCAAGAAATTTTACTTTACTGTGGAAGACTCATTGGAACAAATCCTGAGATGTTTAAAGGAATATTAAAAATAAGAATTGGGTATAAATCTTTGTATTATTGTTGCAACTGATATTGAATAATTGTATCATGAAGATTATTTACTCTATCAGATGGGTTTTGGAAGCAATGAAGCTCTACTTGGAAATGTATGTGAAAAATGCAAAACCTATAGGAAACTACAGTCCTTATGAGATCCGACAATTTCTCATTAAGGTTTTGACTGTCAAAGATTGGGCTATATCAGAAAAGTATAAAAGTCGTATCTTGAATATGAATTATAGAGACATGTCGATATGTAATTTACTTCTTTTCTTTAGCTTAACAGTTCTTGGCCGAAGAAAAATTGAGGGTAGTCTTTGCAGAGTACCTGGACAATTTTATAATCAGGTCTGGGAAGTACTAGTCCGTTGTCCAGGTGGAATTTACGTAAATGGGCGTGAATTGCCCCAGCAACCAACTCTGTCGAACATGACAAGATCAGAATTGACATTTGCTCTTCTTGTTGAATCAATTTTACATCACATCCAGTTGCCAGAATACCGACAGATCATCGTGGAGGTAAAATGAAAACAATTAAAGCATTTCATTCAAATTTTTCATGAATGCTTATAAATATTTACAGCTACTCAACATAGTCTCAACAATCTTGCTTCGCAACCCAGAGTTGACCTTTCAGAAACCCCTAGATTTAAACAGTCTTGTCGAAGATGCCTTCGTCATGTATTGCAAGGATCATAATATTGAAAAGACAAATGATCAAACACAATTCTTCTCAGCACACTATTCTCTAACAACAGGATGTCTCGCAAGGGCTGTTGTCAACAATGTTCTTATGGGAGGAAGCATGAGTACTGTTTGTGATATAAATGATAGCATTCAATCCCACGAGATGTGTAAAATAACGTAGAAATATTTTGTAGTACTTTGAATAGTTGATGTTACATGCGGTAATAAATTTTATCTGTAAATATAAAGTTTGATGTATTTCAAAGAAGTTCGGCGCATGATGTCGCCACTGCTGTTTTATTAAACTAAATTATAAAACTTCAGATTTCAATGCGCGTTAGTACGGCGCGAGCCCGCCATGAGCGCGTACTTGTAGATTTATATTGGTTATGTTATGATTTGTGTCAAAGAGTGTCAAGAATGAAAGGACAATTTGGATTTTGCGATCTCTGCGTTGATCCTCAGGACTTTGACAAAGAAAAATTGCGAGAAATATTCTCTGAACTTTGTAGAGGTACAAGATTCATGTATAATTTACCTATTTATCTTTAGTTGTCAAATTGTTGTACGTAACTTGTATCCTTGTAGTGTATGTTTATTAGTGGGCTATGAAACTGTGGCATTGAATCAAACGGTGGAAGAAGAGATTTTCCAATCATCTAAAAAGAAGAAAAAGTCCGAGAGTAAAGGTGTACAATGCCTCTTGCCATATCCTGTAGATATCCAGGATCTTGTCGAAGAATTTGTAGGCAGACTGAGAATCTTCAGCAGACTGACTTTTGTATACTCCGATCCAGCGAAGACACACATGCTGGTAAAAAAAAATGAATTAATGAACAGAATTAAAAGGACAGATTGGAACCTCGTAATTCACAAATCAATTACCTATGTTTTCATAAATAATTTAATTCCTTGTTATAGAAATTTGTCCAGTTCACGTTTCATAAGTAAACAATGATATTACTATATCCAAAAAGATCCTTGACTATCTCAAATTCATTTTATGGGCATATAATGTTCCTCGCCCTTGCATAAGAGAATACAAAACTACATATTAAAATCTTTCAGGGTCAGTCGCAGTCTTTGAGGCATTACAATCTATATGCTGTTGTTCCAAAGACCCAAGCAGCGTTTCAGGTAAACAAAGATCAACAGTTCTGTACAAGATTATAAATATAAACAAACAATGATATTTTTAGTTTGCTTGCTCTCAGCTGAACGCTGACATCATAACTTTGAACACTTCCTGCTCTGGACTGAAGCTCAGCAAAAAGTTATACTCTCAAGCCATAGAGCGTGGAGCAAACTTTGAAATACGTTATGCAGATTTGATCAAACCTGCTACTAGAAAGTCAACAATCTACTACTCTCACTTCTTCTATACATTTGGCAAGAGCAAGGTATATTCTTGACTACAGAATATGTCTGTACACAGTTTAACATTCCTCGCTGTACATACAATATCTTATTTCGCAGAGTGTAATTGTGTCAAGTGGTGCCAGGGATACGAGCGACATACGGAATCCATACGACGTAATAAATCTGTATCCTTTAAACTGATTTTTTAAACAAATCGTCCAACATCACTTGCATTTTTTAAGTTTATCGCGCATCCCTATACACCTTAACGAAATTACAGTGGTTCATTGATGGGACTGGATGAGACCAAAGCCAGAGCGTCGATCGTATCACAGTGCAGGCACCTTCTCTTGAAAGCTGGTAAATATACAGATTATATATTCATTTACATAATACGCCACTATATACACATACATAATATGTATCATACAATAATATTAAAAATTAATTCAGAAGGAAGACGTCACGGTAAGGCAATCTTCGTGAATCGATTGCCCAATACAAACGATGACACGGACGAGGATACCAGCGAGGATTATTCGAGCACAAAGAAAATCAGGCTCTAATTATGCATTCGCTTCTGATTAGAACTTCTTTGTTATCCTTTCTTTGATGTATTATATAAAGTCAGACATCTTGTCGGGTGGTCCAACCAACAGCCGCTTCGGAAATTACAAATACATTATTGCAGTATTTTTAGTTAGCATTGACAGCCCCAAAGAGTTTTTCATTATATCAAGTTGTACCCAATGTTTATCCTCTGTTTTTATTATCACTTACAGACTACACGTGGGAAAGGGAGAAGGGCGAGGGAGGTTCGGATATTTCAGTGAATCAGGTGGTTATCATCATCTAATAACTCGTAATCGTTAGGCAGAAGAAAAATAATTTACAATTATCGTTACTATATTACATATGCGAGTCGGACCTAACGCCTACGAACTAACTGTTTTAAAATTAATTTTCATTTTTGTACTTAACCTATCAATAAGGGGGCTCGGGGAGGCTAGAATGGGGGGGGGGGGAGGGGGGAGGACTAATGGATTACTTTAATTGAAATCATTTTAACGATGGACAGTGCAATCTCCACAGAAGAACACAGATTTCGCTTGTCGCTATTCATTATCTATCCAGTTTTATCGAATCTGCTATTGAAAATGACGGATATTTAAAAAAGGCTATATATGTACATTAAAATAGAAACCAGTATAGATCATATCGTTACTATCTCCTGATGACTCTTAGTTTTCAATCATCATCATCGTCGTCATCGCCATTACTACCTAACATTCTTTTCGTACGTTATTTTTTCTGGAAGAAACAGTTTCTTTTTTTTTTTTTAATTTCTTTTCTTTTTCATGCAAATTTCCGCCAGTCATCCATAGTTAACGGTAAACGTCGTTAATTTCAGTCTTAGATGTAGGAAGTATGGTGTAAATTCTTTCATTTTGTTTCATTCTACAGTGAACGCGTTCCTCGAGCCACAGACACTATATCATATGTTATTTTGAATCGATATCCGATTGCGATGGATTTCTTGGTTCCCTTTATATGGTAGAAGTAAAAGCGCCTATTCTTTAAAGAATTCGATCGATAATGTCATGATAATACATCGGAAGATTTTTTATAAACATTTTTTGTTTTTCTTTTCGCTAATAAATCTACCTCTTGTAATAAGGTGTAACCATTTCGTCTCGAGCGTAATTACGTAGAGAATTGGTCGTCGTTATCTCATAAATGTTAGAAAGATAAATTAGTTAGCATTTTGGCAAATTTTGATTACTTATACCGATTACGTTGGTTATCAATAAGGTTTCAAATTTTCACTAGCACGACGACATTCTCTTTTGGCTTCGCGAGACAACGTTATGCTTTAATTGGTAGTATTGTACAATTCGATCAGGATTTTCAATGTGACCTGAGCCAAGGTAAACATAATCGCCTTGCACTCCATTATGGATATCAGCTATACGGGGATTATCTAACACGTGGGGAATAATGTATATTAAATACAAAAGTGCATTGGGACTGGGTAAGCTCGAGTAACACTGAAAATCCTATAGATCACCATACCCCGAAGATTGCATAATTGTAGAAGAGTTGATAAAAGAAAAATCATATTTGACTAGTCCCAATTACACAGTACGATACAGAGTACACAGGATAATGATATAGTACAGCGTATCAGTATATCATACTGTAAATCAAAGAAACTGTATCGGATACTATTAAACATATAAAATCACAGTAGTGATGCTTTTGCTACATAAATCCCTTACTTTTAATATTGGCTGTATTAAGATGCCTGTATAAAAATGATCAAGTACAGTCTCCCTTGACTGGGAGTACTGCGAATCACTTCTTCGGGGCATGGATAATGGTAATAGTTTTGTAATAGTAGTGTAGTGGTATTAGCTGTAATAATGGTAGTGTAGTAATGGGTGGTAGCGATAGTAGTAAATAATTATAATATAGTAATAGGTTGTAGAATGAAACGAATACGTCTGCGTTCAGCTGTGGCACCTTTGGGCAAGTAGCGATCAGGTAGATCCCGACAAAACCTCTAATACAACGATGAAATAATATATTACGGCCATAATCAGACCCCGCGTTAATAATTAATTTACAGTTCGCCTCGCTTAAGGAATTCACCTGTGATTCCTGGACACTTGATGATCCCTGCATTGTAGCTGATGATCGGAGAGCTTCGCCTGGTCGCTCGAGTCCGACATAGGTTCGTCACCGCTTGATAAAACTCGACCTGGTGACGGACTGTCTACCGGTCTGAAGGAAAAACTGGGCGAGTCTGCACTTGATAATGATTCCGGTGTTCCTACTGAACTTATAGTACCTGGCAATGGACTTGCTATTGTGTCCAGCCTGTAAATATATATACAATCCTTGAGATACTTGTACATAGATTTGATTAGACGTCAGAGAGTATAGGGATACTACAAGTATTACCTGGTGGAATTTGAAATAACGAGACTGGAGGTCCTTTTGGCTGGTGGCTGTAGTTGTTGGTCAGAGCCTGTATCATCTAATTCGAATTTTCTTTTTACAGGACCTAAGCAACTTGGTCTGATGGCTATTGGGCTAAGACTACGTCTGGAATTTTATGAAAAGAGAAAAAAAAATTGATGGCGTTAGTACATACTTTTTTTTTATTTATTATTGACCTGTAGAAATATCTTGAGATATTTAAATATTACCTTGTAGCAAAGGCTTTTCTCGTTGGACTAGGTGAAAGACTGCTCTTCCAATTGACCATGTGAATATTCGGAGAGTAACACTGTCGCTGACCTAAACCTGACCTGGTGGGCGAAGGTGAGGAGCACAAAGGAGGTCCACCCACTGTTAGATTTAAGCTCAACGAATCAAAGACTCTTTTGCTCATTTGTCGTTCTGACTTGTTGAGTTGTTGAGTGGGAGATTCAGAATCCTTGAATGATAATCCTTCAGCTTCGAGAGTTAAGTCTTCCCAGGATTGTGACATTTGCATTGCGCTGTGAATCTCCTTCTCGTGAGCTGCCTCCCTACCTACTACGTCGACACATTCTTCTTGGCGAAGTTGACTTACTCTTGGTGTTAATCTTGGTATTCCACCAGGACTCTGTGGAACATTAGAGCGTTAACGAGAATGCCACGTATAATTGTATATTAGGATGGAGGAATATATGCGATAATAAAGTACAGAGCTCCGAGGACTAGGGTATCATATCGCACGGATTCTTGGTGAACTAGTGAGAGCCAGGAATGTGATCCTTACGCTGGTACTGAAACGTCGGGCACGGGGAGCGTTAGAGAAGACGTTGAAGGTAGAAACGGCATCCCTGAGAATGAAATGATATGTTAAGTAACGCTGTAGAAGCTTCAAGAAGGATTCAACGATGTACCTTGGAGTAGACGTTGACGGTGAAGTGACAGACATTGTGACGGCACTGATTTCGTTAATCATTGGAGCGCTACTGGACCGTTTTAGGCTGACTATTGGACAGTCAACGTCCATGGCTGTGGGGACGTTCCACTGGACATTCATGAAAGATTCTACAGGCACTGAGCATAGACAGGAAGCACATTGGTAGCTTCACCAGGTTGTGATTGCACGGACGGTATTCCGTCCTTGATAAGCCGTCCTTTACAGACAGTCAGAAACCAGCTGATGATCCCATAATGACATTTCCCGTGATAGGCACTTTTGTGCTACGGGAAAACCACCCTGGCTCACGTTACCTCCAATTCACAAGAACTATTGTTGTACTATAAATCATGGATCTTTCAAATGAACCAAGAACTCTAATAAATTGCCTAGTAGCAAAAAAATACTCATAGGCAAGTATAATTTCCCATTACGCAAATTATCATTCGAAGCATATCTGAGTTTCATGTGATTGTAGTTCGTATCTTCCTAATTCCAAAGCTGCACCAGTCATACGATGATGTATCCTCAATGAAAACAGTTCAACACTGTAGCTGATATAGCCGCAGGCTGTACAATCTTGCAAGCAGCAGGTCCCAACTGTGCAACTATCCTGCCTTTACAGAATCCTGTAATCCATAAATCCTTTCTTTACAGAAACATATATAAATCTTAACAAGAATGAAGCCTATCCCATTGTAAACGTTCATCGGCGAGTACGTTCCGCACGTGAGCTGCGCTCGATTCCAAGTTGTTTTTATCTATTATTTAATCTGCAAATAGCGGACGAACGCAGCTGCAGTACGGGCTAAGGAATTCCGTGAACGCAATACCAGGGAAACCAGAAGTTTTATCTCCTCGAAATCTGCTCTGCTTAAAGTCAGGATGTTGAGACTCACGATAGAAGTGAATGATAAAATCCCATAGCGTGTATTCCTGCCGAGTAGCGATCCGCATACGAACGAATGAACCAACTAGCGAAGAAGCAACAGCCCTGATCAAGGAGCAGAATCAGTTGCGGTGTATATTCGCGATATTAAACTGAACGTGCTCGGCAATTTTGCAGGACCTTTCACGGTAGGTTCCCCTTTGGCTAAAGCTCGAGCAGGGGGCACGATGCGCCCAGATGCGCCTGTACGAGGCATTCGTTTGTCACCAAAAAGCAGCATCGACCACAGACCACTTATTGGAGACACGGCACTCCCGTGCTATAGACTGTTAGCACGAGCAGCAACGCCACCTGATCGGTAGGTTATATCACTAACGCGATATATATAGATATAGAGACTGTGTACATATATATATACGCACCGTTCTATACTCATCACCCTGAAAGTTTTCTAAGGTATTTTTAAAAGCACCTGCAACTATGAAAAACAAGTATGACCCTCATATACATCCTAAAACATTAATATGTGGTGCAAAAGAAAATATGCACAATTAATATGGTCAAACGATTGGGTCTGATGTTTATTATAATGACAAGTACCTGAAATGAAATAACTGCATAACTATGTATGGTATAAAACCTTATTTATTGAATAAAAGTAAGTAAAAAGAAAAAAATAGTTAAACAATCGAAAAGTTTCGGCGAGGTAAGCTTGGGAAAAACTAGAACAAAAATTATTATAAGCAGGAGAGGAAGCAGTAAGATGAAGGAAAAGAAGTAGCTACGTGAAAAGTATTTAAAAATTGTAAATAGAGAAACAGTTGCAAATCGTCGTCCAAAAAAATTCCACCAAGTAAATAGTCTGGATGTTGAACACAATCATGCTGAAAAATAAAATTTGACACTGTAATTGTACTAGACACACTTCAAAATTCAACAGCGTGAATTCGTGGATGCAAAGCCGTCGCTGAATCGAAAGTCAGCAGAAGACAGTGACGTTTTTTTACACAACAAACTTTTCTCCGAGACGGCGACTGCGCATGCGCACGTTACCGCTGCGCCATCTGATCGGTAGGTTACATTACTATTCCATGTTTTATTCACTGAACTATACTCAACCTGGAAGGCGCGCACAGTAGTAAAAGCCAGAGATGAGTATGGAAATGCACAACGCTACGGTTTTAGGCGATACCAAATTTGTGGCGCTAAATCATAGCGGCGAGTCTGGAAGTACGATTTTGTGATCATCGTCTCCGTCGATAACGCATATTCCGTCGTAGCCGAGCTAAACGTGAACACGAACGTATAGCTTGGCGGGCAGGGGTTCTCCGCTACTCACCGCTGGTTCCCAAAGCAACCATTAGAACGAGACCGGGAACTATAGAACTTCTCAAGAACCATTGAAAAAGCCTACTGTTGAAACACTTTTAAGAAAGTGTTTTTCATATATTTATTTGTTAAACACTACTAAACGTTATTGGATCTTGATCTACTTTCAAAATTTATTCAAAATATAAAATTGAGGCTAAATCAAAATCTCGCAGAATATACGGAGTAGATAAAAATT
>JASANN010000124.1:161433-229691 GCA_031762395.1 Calameuta pygmaea | reverse complement strand
CTCTTATTCCTTCTTCTTCTTAATCCTTTTTCTCTATTGATGAAACATTTTTCAAAAATTAAGGTCCTACATGATGTTAAGTTGGTTTCTTAAAATGCACTTTCTTAAAATGTCTCAAAAATGTTTCAAGAATAGGCTTTTTCAATAGTTCTAGAGAAGTTCTGTATTTCCTGGTTTCGTTCTAAGGGTTGCTTTAGGAACCAGCGGAGAGGTAGCGGAGAACCTCTGCCTGCCAAGCTGCAGATTCGTGTTCACGTTTCGCCCGGCTACGACGGCGGCCATGATCACAAAATCCTACTTGGAGACTCGCCGCTACAATTTAGCGCCACACTTTTGGTATCGCGTAAAATCGTAGCGTTGTGCATCTGCCTACTCATCTCTGGCGAATGGACAAGGGCTATTGAGTATTTCAACCACTGGCACATGTGTCCGATTGAGGATACAGCCATAAGGAAAGGAAGGACGGAAGTATTTCAACCAATTGCAACTGATCTCGTGTATCTAGTATTCGGTTGTTTCAAGCCAAATTATTTTATGAATGACTTTTAAACTAACCTCATTCATTGGTTTAAGTCATATGCTTTAATTCTGAGAAATGGAAGAGAAAGCTGATACTGAAACTGTTCAATGTGAATTTTACAGTGATGCTGCTAAATACTGGGAAAAAATTCCAGCGACTGTTGATGGGATGTTAGGTGGCTTTGGATTTATTTCTCATACTGACATCGAAGGATCAGAATTGTTTCTCAGGTCCCTATTTAAGGTATTGTTGCTTATTTTTGTGTTTAGTGTGGAGTTGATTAAAAATTTTTCTTTTGTACTCTTTACAGCTTAACCGAGCACCTCAGAAAAATCGTGCTTTGGATTGTGGTGCTGGTATTGGTCGAATCACTAAAAATTTGTTAGTTAAACATTTTAAACAGGTAGATCTTGTCGAACAAAATCCAAAATTTTTAGATGCAGCTAAAACTTATTTAGACACTTGTGCTAGCAAAATTGGCACATATTATCCAAAAGGTAAATATTTCATTTATGTAAATGTAAAATAGTATCTATACCAAATATTCTTCTTCAGGTTTACAAGACTTTTGTGCTTCCACAAAGCAATATGATGTTATATGGTGTCAATGGGTCTTAGGACATTTGCAGGATGATGATTTAATAGACTTTTTTTGTAACTGCCAGTAAGCTAAATTTTTGTTCTATAGTAGTCCACATTTGGTTGCATGTTATCCTAATTTGATATTCCACAGAACAAGTCTGAGGGACAATGGTGTGATAGTAATAAAGGAAAATGTGACTAGTTCAGACAAAATTGATATTGACTCAGAGGACTCTTCTGTGACCAGACCACTCAGAGAACTAAAATATGCGTTTGAGAAGGCAGGATTAATTTGTATTAAAGAACAGAAGCAAAAAAGTTTTCCAAGAGGACTTTATCCTGTTTATATGTTTGCATTAAGACCTGGAAAGACTGCTACCATAGAATAATAGAGAATATTTTTAAAAAAATTGTAATCTATTGCAAATTGGCTGGCTTCAATTCTAATAATTTTTTTTATTAATAAACAAAATTATTAAAGTGATATTTATTTTGGCCTTATTTTCTCATACATAAATCGCTGATTACCGTCTTGCATCGATGGATTTAGGAGTCTCTTTTTAACAGCATGAAAATGGGAGAGTGCGTAAAGGTATAACTCATTTTCCATTTTCCACACCGTAGATTTCTCTATTTTCTCCACAGTCTCAGGAAGCGGATCCATCTTTTGAGTAGTTTGTCTCAAATGTGATTTATTACCTGAAGACAATACGAGGAAATAAGTATGACTCTTATTATGGTTATCAGCAATAAAGACAAATACAGATTGCAATCTTACTGTGAAGAAAATGATCGTATGCTCCCTTAAAAAAACGCGGCAGTACAATTTCCAGAGTTTGTACAAACTCAGCTAATTCTTCGGTAACACCAACCAGAAGGTAATGCTTTTCCAGATTTCTTTTGGCTTCCTCCAATGCCCACTTATTGCCAACTATCCTGAAATATAAATATTCATAATACTTTAGGTTATCTCAAATATATGAACGTGCTTCAAAATACTTTATAGTACTTCAAAATCTTAATGACAGTACTTACCAGCATTGTGGATGATGGCCACAGAGAAAAGGAATTTGCAACCACATGTTATCAGGATCACAGTCAGCCTGGCCCACCTTGATACATTCATCGAACGTCTAAAACGAATGTTTATAGTCCTGAAGACATTTCTCCAATAATAAATAAATCTATTGTGATACTAACTTTTGTATCTCCGTGTTTCTTCCTAATGAGGTGTGGTCTAAAGTTATCTCCATATCGCAAAAAATAATAATAAGAAATGAATCTATCTAAAGGCTTGCGTAATAAATTTATATATAGCGGGCTCTGCTTAACTCCAAATCTGAAATGGAGCAGAAGTTTAAGGAAATTAAAACCACCTCATACAGATTTCATACAAATGACACTCCCTTACTTGCCAAAATCTAAAAAAGCCATATGGCCATGATAAAATGCAGGTTTCATCAGATCCCACTGAGTAACATTATTTACAAATTGCACCTACAAATAAATTTCAATATAACAATATTTATTGAAACAAAAGTTGATCGATAAATTAAAAATTACCTGATTAGGAAGCGTAAGAGTGTGCATATTATTGGTCACATTAATATGTAGCGCATGGTACTTGTTTTGCTTGCATAAATCATATGCTACACCAACAAAGCTTGTAGATCCTGTCTTAGGAACCCTGTTATAAATAACAATGGAATCATCATGATTGTCTCGATGAATTTCCATAGCCGAAAGAGCATTGCTTTTTGGCTGATTCCGAATAAGAGTAATTGCATCTTCTGAAAGTGGATGAATAAAAAATAAAAAATAATATAATAACCTAGAGCCGGTAGTTAATACAACCACTTACGCAGTACTCTATTGCTTTCTTCTAAATAATTTAATTTAATTTTCAGGTACAGACACAGAGCTAAGAAAATAATCATAAAAATCCATTGAAATGGATAATTTCTTAATATCATTTTCTTCTACGATACTTATGGAGATACATAACCAAAATGTTCACTGTCAAAACCAGTTAAATGTGACAGTTTACTAAGTATTTATCCCCACTCACTGTACAGGTTGGGTAGTGGGGATGAACGTGGAGTAGCCGTTCCACAATCTATTAATTTAGAATCAAAATAAGTGTTTTGACTCAATTCCAAATAATATTATTTTTTAATAAACAATAAAAAATAATGGTTTTAAAAGTTGTAATTTTATAATTGGGTCTGTGGTTTTTGTTACTTCATTCAAATTTTACATTAGTTTCACTGCACATTGGCAATTAAAAAAAATAATATTGTTCTTGACTAACGTATTACATCAATGAGCTGCACTGACATTTCCGTGATCCTCTTTCTCTTTCCTAAAGTAAAAGTGTGGCAAAATGGTTAGTGTGTGCATCACCTCGTAATCCGAATATAGTTAAAACATCCCCATTAAATTAAAGCAAATGATAAGACGGCGCCAATAATCTTGAGAATAATGATAGAATGGTTCTATTATATTTCCAGTTCTTTCTTATGTTAAATTGAGGGAATAAACAAAATTTACCCATGGTTCTCCGCCATGCCGAATGGTATCCATAAGTGAAACAAGAGTAATTCTATAAGGAATTATTTTTGTAGTCTACAATGCCTGTAAATAGCCGTGTTTCGTTCTCCTTATGAGAAATGTTATAGAAATAGAAAAGAATCATAGTAAATTATGTGAACAAGACAATTAGGCCAACACAAAATTGTGAGGTTAACACTGTATACATAGGAAGTACATAGTGTATCATAATGTTCCAGGGTAAGGTCAAGTGTTCCGAGTTGCGGACGAAGGACAAGAAGGAGCTGCTCAAGCAGCTGGAGGAGCTTAAGACTGAGCTGACCAACTTGAGAGTAGCCAAAGTTACTGGTGGGGCAGCATCTAAACTGTCGAAGATGTGAGTCTTGTAGATACAATTTTATATTTGAGTGATGAACAGCTCCTTCATAATTTACTTATTTACAGTCGCGTCGTCCGCAAGGCCATCGCGAGGGTGTATATTATCATGCACCAAAAGCAAAAGGAGAATCTTCGTTTGTTCTACAAGAACAAGAAGTACAAGCCCCTGGACCTGAGACCCAAGAAAACTCGTGCTCTCCGCAGAGTTCTCACTCCTCACCAGGCCAGTCGTAAAACGTTGAAGGAGATCCGTAAGCGTTCCGCATTCCCAGTAAGGAAGTATGCAGTGAAGGTTTAAACCACCCTTTGTTAATGTATAAACACAAATCCGCAAATAAACATTTGTTTACGGCAGCAACTTTATCTAATAATTTGAATCCTTTTTGTTTATTCGGAAACGCACATTAGAATAGCGATCGTTAATTAAGCATAGGCACATGGTGGAAATAAGAGAATAGCAATTGAGTTTAGAAAATTTTCAATGTCTATATACAGTCGTTACATTTCACACTCGTGTGCTTCATGTCGATCGACGGCAATTAATGATGGCTACAAGGTGATCAGTTTTCCGGAACACCAAGGACAAGGATGGAAATTCGGCTCGAGAATACAGGTATCTTTGCAATCTTTTATCTCCGTCAGGAGATCTAGGATTTGAGAAGTAGTTTCATCTTTGGGGTGTACGATAGATTGGTCTTCAGATTTCTCCACAATAGAAGCATCAGGAACATCAACATTGTCGTTACGGTCTCCTAAAATATGAATATTAAACCAATACAATATTTATCATTTTAACGTAACTTGCTAATCTTATTAGTATCGAGCAGCTAGTAAAAGACTGACCTTCATGATTGCTTCCTAAATTGTCCACAGGATTTTCAGTGGTAGATTTTTTACTAATAAGATCAGCAACAAGCACTTTAAGCTTGTGCAATTGTTCTTGTTGCTGATTTCTTTGTTCGATCAATTGATAAAATGCTTCCTCTCGTTCTTTCTGTTTCTGATTCAAAATAGCACGTTGTCTCTGATAAAGGGTGATGTATTCTCCTATAGTTTCTGTCTCGCCCTGCAGCTGAAGGACCAAGTGCTCCAGCCTTTGCTTCTCGTCAGAGAGTTCTGCGATTTTTTCCATAGTAGTCTTGAATTTCTCTTCCAGCTTTCTTACAGCTTCGGGTTGAATACTAGGTTCCTCTTTCTCCACAGTTTGCATAGAACTTTGAATCCGAGTTCGAGACGAATCATCTACTTTATCCCCAGAATCATTTACTGTTACATTTTCAACATCCTGGGAAACAGTCTCGGAGTTCGCAGAAACATGCTGGTTGAGTAATTCCTGATTCTCTCTCTTTAAAGTCTCAATGGTCTTCTGAAATGTACAATAAACTTTTACACTCTTGCAAATTAATAAAACGTAGACAGAAATATTCTTTACCTTCACGTTCGATTCTTCCTGGAGGACGTTCCCAGGATTATCAACATGTTGCTGTGCGAGTAGTTTCTGATTCTCCTTCTTTAAATTCTCAATAGTCTCCTAGCAATGCACAATAAATTGAAACACTCATTCAAATTAATAAAATGTTAAAACAAATATTTTCTCAGTAAAGTAACGATACCAATGCTTTTTGGAGCTCCTGTTGCAAAGTACTCGCATGATGAGACTGTGCCTGATAATGCTGCATCTGATCTGTGATTTGTGCAGTGTGAAGTTTTTCTTTTTCATGTTCCACCAAGGCAGCTTCTTTAACGCGTAATTCCTCCCTCAGCTTCTCTATCTCTGATTCATACTTGTTTAATTCCGCATTCAATTTCTTACCGATACCTCGTTCAGCCTGTAACTGTTCGGTCAAATCCAGTTTGCTGTTGCTCTAGAAATAAGGCACAATTATTATATAAAATTGTACCTGTATTTGAAAACAGTAGAAACACTCACTCAAAACATAAATTACATACCAGATGAACGAAAGCATCGTGCATTTCACCTAATTGCTGTTTTAACTGCTGATTCTGAGAAACCGCTCTGGATGCACCAATTTTTTCGCTCTCAAGTGCCATCACTAATTTTGACGCCTCCACAGCATCGCTTTTCATAGCTTGTAATTCCTCTAGCTCTTTTCTCAAATTTTCTAATTCATTATCCTGAAATATTACAGGAAACACCGTTAGATTTAATGTAGTATCGTTGCAGTACGTTTACAAACACTATATTCTGACTTTTTCACTCAGAGCAAGCTGAACGCTGTGTTGATCCTGGAGAAGCTCATCGATGTTCTTCGTTAGGCTCTCTATTTGATTCTTATAATCTTCTGTCGGTGTCAAAGATTCCACTTTGTCTTTTTCGCGCTGCAACTGCTGCTCCATATCAGATAATCTATCAATGTAGCTCTGTTCTTTTAATTCCAATTGCGTGATTAATTCTTTGTTCTTTTCTAACTAAAGAGAAATATTAAAGATAAGGTAACATTTGTAAAATAAACTGCTTTCAATATTTGACAGTAGTACCTCTTTGAGTGCTGATTCATATTGGCTATTAATTGTACTCATATAATGTCCATATTGGACACTAGCCTTTTCTTTATCCTCACTGACAGTTTTGAGGGTCTGACGGACCTGATTTAATTGCTGCTCCAAAGCAGCCACTGTGAGTCGTTGATTTTCAATGATATCTGACTCTTGGGAATTGGTTAACTAGGTAAGAGTAAGGAAGCTTTTACTAAATTGTAAAATGATATCACAGATAAATGTTTCTAGTCGTATTTTGTAATACCTGCTGCACTTTAAGTTCGCATAGCGACAGCAAATCGTCTTTGTTTTTTAATTCCTGGCGAACACTCAGTAACTGGGTATTTTTCAGCTCTAAATTTTGCTTGAGCTCCGAAATTTCCAATTCGTAATCCTCATTCTTCTTGCTAAGGAATATAAGTTTTTTTTTCAAGTTTCTGTCAATTGGATTAAGGAATACATAAGACTGTTTATGGATTACCTGAGCTCATTGACTTTTTCCGAGATTTCAGTGATCATTTGTTTCGTTGCTCCTTCTCTTGATTCAACATCATTGGATATACTTCTGAGAGGTGTTAACTCTTTCTCAAGCTCACAGACACGTAACTGGGAAGATTTTAATTTTGCACTGAGATCCTCGACTTCAGCTGTTCAATTAAAAAATGATATTGAAAAAAATTATATAAGTAATTATACATTAATAAGATTAACGAATATTAACCAGCTTTTTGTTTCGCTGTTGCCTGAACCTGTGTAAGGGCAGCAGCTAGTTCAGCTTTCTCGCCCACAAGAATTCCAGTGGTCTGAGCATGAACTTGCAACTGTTCTTTTAGTGGATTTAATTCCCTCAAAAGCTTCACTTCGAATTCTGCTTCTTTAGTTGCAAGAGTCGCTTCCAGTTCGGAAATTCTACTACTCTGATAGTCAAAATCCATACGTTTAATATTCACGAAGTAAATAATTAGAGGATAATGTATGCAAATATTGAATTGAAGTGAATCAATGATATGAAGAAGAATAAATGATTTACTTACATACTGAGCCACTTGAATGTGCAATCGATTAACCAATTCTTTCTGTTCTTGAAGACTAGAAACTAGAAATTGATTCTGATATTCCAAGTCAGAGGTATGGCCAGATTCATCATTGACAGGGTGATCAACTAAGGCATCAGCCACTGCTGAAGCCATTTGCAAAAGTCGTTCTTTTTGCAGAGAAGCAGAATGGTTCAATGGCTGTTCCAATGTACCGGAACTTTCAACATTTTTCTCAAAATATTCCAGGTTAGGGGAACTATCAGTATTTTGTAAGGGGTCACTGTTTTGCAGCACATTTTCAGTTTGAAGAGAATCAAAATTCATGTGATTTTCATTACTTTGTGATGTCAAACTCCCTTCAGTGCTGATATTATATTCTTCTTTGTAATTAATGGCTGAATCCGCTGTTTCATTGGAAGTATTAACAGAACAAGACTCCTCGACAAGATTATTCATGAAATGATCAAATAGCACTGGAACTTCTTCAGGCCTTGCTTCAGGATTCTTAATTATTTTACTTGGACTTGTTACATCAGTTCCATTATTATGCAAGCAACCAACTGAGGAATCTTCAATCTACAGAATCAAAACAGAATATTAATAAACCTCACACTCGAAAGATTGAATGTCAAAAACATTTTTGACATTTTAGAGCGCAGACTAGATCAAGGAAATAGATTGAATATATGAACTGTACAAGTGGCGGTGTTTCCTTTTGTAAATCATTCTGCTCTTTCACCGGAGGATCCTGGTGATGATTTTTCCTATTGAGTTGAAATTCCTTCAACTGTAAGCAAATATAAAAAATAATATCTTCTATACACACATCCTGAAATGTCACAGAGCAATACTATACCCTTTTTCTAGCCGCTAACAATTTCTCAGTTTTATTCATGTTCATGTCAGTACTATTATTTGCGACACAGGTCAATAACGAACACAGTATAGGCTTATAAAGTTTAATGATTTACATTGTCAATTAGAAAAATATTGCGACGTGACAGTCGTTTCCAGGTTATAACGTGACTCCATACGTGCCACTTCACCACTTTGAGCAATTGGCGTTCTAAAATCCATCGAATCAGCAACTTCAATAAGGTATTCTGTACGCGCGCGTAGATTACGTGAATTCCAAGCATCCATTGAAACACAAGACTGGCGCAGCAGAGTAAAATACCTTAGGAAAATTGTTACCAAAGAGAAGAAAATTCAAGACTGATATAATTACAATTCCCCGCAGTAATAACGTTTATTCATTGATTATCAATCAGTTAATACTGTAGTGTCAGGAGATAATTCAGAAATAGCCTGAACAATACCATCCACCTTACATACAAGATTCTCACGAATATCCAGGGTGATTAAGCGGTGACGCTTCACCAATTCAAGAATCTCATCCACACTGGACAATTCGTTATACCTTAATGACAAGACCTTTAAACTAAATAAAGTTGGAAATTGCTTGAGGGATTTTATTCCGTTACAGGACAATGACAGCTTTTTGCATCTTTGTAATGAGTGTAGACGATGCAGGGAGTTTCCCAAATTATTTCCGCATAAATTGACTTCATTGTAGAAACTGAGGTAATGTTCATTACACAAAAGCGTTAAATTATGATTAGACATGTCTAAAGATGTGGCCTCATTCGTTTTATCCTCTTGTAACCAAGTATTGTGTAAGATATAATCAATGAGATATTTGCTGCCTGTAATGATATAATATTAACTAAGCTTGACTACGAATGATGTTTTGGTAAAAGATCTATGATTAGTACTTACGCAAATCTTCATAGTAGTTTAAACGAAGTTTATCAATGGTTTTCAAGGTAGTGAAATTTTCTAGAATATTTTTGTGGTATTTAGAGTCATTGATGTTTCTCATTAAGAATATTCCTGTTAATAAGGCCCATTTGTTATGTGGTTCCATTTCTACCAATTGCTGATAGCTTTCTAGTTGTTCTTGCAGTTGATTTAGATTGTGCTTTTCTTGAGACTCGATGTTTATCTTACAGGTGAATGTTTCTCCATCCACTGAATGGAATGGATAATTGTTTTCATTGAAAATCAATTGTACTTTACTGTCATCATTTAAGTTTATAAAGATTTCATTCGGAGGAGTACTCCAGACTTTTGCAAACTTTGCATTATTGTGCGACTCCCAATTTAAGGGAATATTGGTACCATCAACAAGTAGGTTTAGATTTAAGGAATTTATTGCAACATCTTTGTGAAATACCACTGTTGCCGCAGTACTTGTTAATTGGGCCCTCCAAATTGGATTATTTATACTTTTGCGACTATCCAAAAGCCATCTTTGGTAAAACCATGCACTTGAGTCATTAGGATCCGTAAACGTTGCATTCATAACAAGGTCAAGTTCTAGAAATCAAATAACAAGATCCTGTTATGAATGATACAATCATAGTGACAGTACTCATTGCATAATTTGTTCGGTACCTTCTTTATGTTTATCTGATTGAATAGGCAGTGCTCCAGTATTATCAGGAAACATCTTAGAGAGTACTTTACTTCTATAATGCCAAGAGGAATAATTGGAAAAATTGTTTAATATCTTCGCTGTAGAAAAATTAAACTCTTCCTCATCGGATATTCCAGCTTTTTGTACAACAAATAATCTATATTCCCAGCAATGAACTATAAAAAAAAATGGAATAGATATATAGACTTGTCACTTTTTATCATAGTATATGATCACTTACAATTTCTCTCATCATAATTCAGACACTTGGCACAAAGAGCCAATTCAGTTTCCCAATCAGGTTCAGATAAGCGTTCAATGACCCAGCACCTATGATGCCAAACATAATAAGACTTAGGATTTTCTCTGAGACAACATTCAGTCAAACATAAATCTTTTTTCAAGTGTGTCTCGCGTTCTTCGTTGCTCCTGTTAATCAGTAGAAAAGAAACATTCATTTAACATTATCACAGAAAGTATAAAGGCCTTTAAATAACTAAATTAAGTACAATAAATTTACCAATCGTTTGCATCGAAAGCCTCTCTCCTGATATTCCATAATGTATAAATATCAGGATTCTTAACAACAATATGTTCAGTGACTAGAAGAAGCTCGTCATCATAAATCTTATCTCTTCTCTGAAAGATGAATAATACATAATATATACTGTTAAAATGAGTAAATTAGACCCAATGTGTAACAAGGATAACTGCACCTTCTGAAAAACCAAACTCATCCCAGCTTTGTATTCTGCAACCTTCTTCGCTCTCTCCACTTTTTTGATTTCCTCCTGCTCGGCAGTGGTTCGAACTTTGACACGTCCATGCTAAAAATATTATACAGATAATATAATCCTATGATCCACATAGATCATATATTCTTCGTCTTAAAGAAAAATTCAGTATACGGTATATTCGAATCCTTGGATATTCCAAGTCCTTTGTCAACAAACAAACTGTTCTTCTTTTTACCATTTTTATTGTATTAAACTTGCTTTCACGGCACTCAACTGTTAAATATAGTTAATAAATTACTGATATAAAAGGTTATGCAGCATCAGATACATATGATTCGCATCCAAGTCCAGTCCATCTATGAGAACATGTTAAACACATTATTGTGAGACAACAGTTAATAAAAAAAAATACCAATAAAATCAACTGTTCCACATATCGGTAAGTTATCTGCGATTAATCCGCCAAAGAAGTTTAGTAAATTCCCTACAGAGCGCAGCAGCTTCGCACAATTTAATTAGTGGGAAGATTTTAAAAGGATGAAGTCCCCCGACAACTCCCCCTGAATACAAAAAGCAATGATACAACAAAATCAAATCAACAAAAACAACACTATCCGCTACAAATACGTTCACTAGAGTTCAACTAAATCAATAAAATACAGCCTCACGTAGTACCACAACAATTTTTCCCAGGATACCCTAACTTTCCATAAGCCGCAATCTTCCCAAAAGCGTACAGGTCGCACTAAACGATGAAAGTACGTACCGGTCCACCGGAAAAATTCGCGTCACGTGGGAAAGCTGCAAGTGAAAGGAAAGCGAGCGTAGAACATCGGTTTTAATCGGTTGCAGAGAAGAACGATAGTATAGTCGTTGCAAAATTCCATTGAAGTAGCCAGTAGTAGGGGAATTACAAGAAGAACAAATAAATGAAAGATATACCAGTCGGTGGGGCATCCTGGGTGAGCAACCAACAAATGAAACGATCCCAACCATCCTGATACTACCCAAGTATAGTGAGATATACCTATATATCTATATCCATAGCCCTGAGTTCTGAGGACGACGATGCTGTGTTAGTAAAACGGTAGTACACATGCCTACACACACGCGCGCACGCATATACATATATAAGTATCCTCATCGAGTCCTCGAAGAAGATCTGAAGGGAGCTGGTGGGAGTAATTTAGGTTATTCGTAGCAGCAGGGAATGTGGGCCGAGTATATACCGGCTCATCACGATCGACCGACAGTTCATTCCATCTTTGTAATTCCACTTCGTAAGGTGGACATTGCTGGCTATTCACAATTCGACGACCAATTCACCAGGACATCCACTAAGAGTCAGGTAAGTCGACTACGTAGCTGTGTAGATACAAGGATTATCGGGAGCTTCTGTGAAAATCCTCCTGACACGTACCTGTACACAACAATTAAATTTGATCAATCAAATCAAATCCTTATTAAAGTGTTAAGTGAGTGTCTGAGTATCAGTGTTCTGTATTCACAAATTTGAGGGGAAAAAAAGGAATAATCTGCATACAACATACACATGCATACGTAGAGATTTTGCCAGAGAGACTTTCACGAGCCACTGACTCTTAATGACAACACCAGTAACAAGTTGCGTGCATTAACTAAAGGAGCATTGAACTCTCTTTTATAATTCCTTAACGCAGCTGTAATTATGAACGTTATGAAACACCATGTAGTACACATTCATAAAATCTTTCTAATAGGACCTATAGCTCCTGCGTATACGTTATGTGTAATACAAGTTAGGGACTGTCATTAAAAATTTTCTATTATACTTTCATATCGTGCCTGTTGTTTAAATCGATTAGTTTTTAATTGAAGCTTTGACACTTGCATGAATTAATGTAAGAATAACGATTAAAAAATGGCTTTAATTCTATTAAGCTAAAAACTTAACAGTAATTGAATCTTCAGCCACAACGAAATATAAAGCCGGCCAAGTAACGGTTTGTTTTGCCAGGTTTCCTTAAGCGCAGCATCTTCTCACCAGGTTGAGTGCCATTGTCAATAGACTAAAAATCCCAGCACTATTCCCACCAGGGAACAAATTTCACAGAAGCATCTCATTTGTTAGATGAAACTGTATCTCTTTTATACTTCATAGACAGGAGTCTTGCATTTAATTTTTTTTGTTCCTCTTTTATCTTTGTCTCTCTCGCGGCTTCTCCGGCCACATAAGAATCCATTGAATTGCTGTATTCCCGATTCTTCTTTCGCCATCTTCCAATTCTCATGAAAACCGAACTTATTTTCTCTTTTGGTCTTTTTTTACTTATTCTTCATTTCTACAAGAATCTTTTACCGGTACGAGTAACGGTATCGTTTCGAAAATTCGATTAATGACCCCAGGCGATATTTGGCGGCCTCACTGCCAGTACAATACATCCAGAGAGTCGAGGATCTATAACTTTCCTCCACGTCTGACATAAATACTCCCTTTTGTATAATAACACGTTATTACATTTATATATGAATGAACGTGGCACCACTAGACAGAAGTAGCACAGAGAGACTCAATAGTTAACGACCGTAGAGCCAAAATGCGGTGAATCAATCACCTACATTATAATTAAACTAAATAATCGAACCTACATATTTCCACCAGTTAAAAATTATCTAGCAGCAGACACAAATTATTTATGAATAATTTTCTCTAGTTAGAAATATTCTCACATTAGAGCACAAGACCTGATACAGGTAAAGAGCACAGTAAAAATTAAAGAAGCCACACTGTAGACAATTTTAATAAGTCATATATAAGCATATATGCAAGAGATCCACAAACACCAATGTTCTTAATGGTCATGGAGTAGAATAAATAAAAAGTCAATTAACCGGTGGTTACGGTTGCTGGCATATTTTCTGAACGGGTGCCAGAGCTTTGTAATTGAAAAACAAGAGAGAGAGAGAGAGAGAGAGAGAGAGAGAAGAATTCCCCAGGTGACACCAAAGTGGGAGACACTTTGGTTGAAATGGTAGAGTTATGGTATGGTAGGTCGCCAGACATTCCTGAATGCTTCGACGAAGACATCGTCGAGGGTCACTGGGCTCTCTACTTGTTCCCCACGCTATCTACCTACCTACCCACCTACCTACCAACCTGTTTGACTGTGACTACTACAACCTGACTACTTCTGTCTGCTGCTACCACGGACTATCTCGAATAGTATATATACAGACATAAACACATCAGGAACACAGACTCCTTAGCGGCATGCACTACGTGTAACATATTGTATCTCTACATATGCATACTATAACGTTAGAGGTATAAGAGATACCAAAATCCATCATATGTACACAATATGTTAGAGACACAAATGTGTATCTATATTAAAGGTCCAATGGCGAACGAAACTTGATCCTGTAGCACAAGAGAGAGAGTCCAACGTTATTGTCGAGTCTTTTAACTTTAACCCACAAAGTAGGATGGCTCCGTATTCATTAGCATTGGCTCGGACGCGTTAGCTTGTGAAGTCATCCGTAGAATATAAATGCGGTACGATTTCCCGGACACCAGGAACTTTTCACGGATGATACAGTTTGCTTGGTAGATTATATATGCTGTCCAGTAACATGAATTAGATTTGTTATTTAATTTAAAGGAGAAATTTTGTAAACGTTTACCAACCTTTATTCAGTACTTTATATGACGCAAGAGACACCTGCTGTGTATCCATGACTTTCTATAGGATTATGCGTTCTGCAGTTTTCCCTTGCTCTTCCTGTGGTGCGACTTTTTTTCTTTTTCATTTTTCTCGGCGTCGGATAGATCAACCTATCACTGCTGGGTATGTCCAAGTCGGTAAAATCCATTGGTTGTTATATAAAAATTCTGTGATCACGTTTACTTGTCCACTTACTTGCTGTATATGGTCGGCACTGGGGTAACTGGATTTTATGTCCCAATTCGTACAGTAAGCATTGTCGAAATCCTCTTGTACCAATATGGGATCGATATATATCCGGGCAAGAAGAGAGAACTGGGCCAGCAAGTCAGCAAGCCAAGCCGGGAACGGCATTGTCTCGTCTTACTTGCTCGTACACGATGCTCAGGATCCGTTAGGCTTTGACTATAGGAACACGAAGCGCAATACCGTAATCCAGATCTTTCTGTACTTATATTTCATCTCACGGATTCCTGTTGGGTGGCCATTATAAAATTTTGCACGTCAAACAAACTCCTGAATGCATACATATATGTATGTATATTACAGGCTGGCGCGTTCAGGTATATCTGATTTGGATGTCAGACAGAGGTTAAATTTAAGGAGGATTCGGGAACTTGTTTTCAGCAATCTGTAGGTATTTCGTGAAAGAAAAATATAAAAACTTAAATATTCAAATGACTGTGTAGTACCTGATGATATTTTTAAGAGAGTGACAATCCTTGTAACCTTCGTGTTTCTTACTCATACTGGTAAATCCAAATTGATCGAGTCTTTTGAGTTCTCTTCGATGACTATTAGCAAGGTTTAACAATTCATGGCAATGATGAATCTTTTTTTTCTTTTTTTTTTTCTTAAATGGAATCGTTGCTTTCACTTGGTATTCATGAGTCCAGGATGCTGCATCGTGTTTCTGGATGCATATAGGGCAGTCCATCTCAGTGCAAATTATTATCTGCTACTGAATTACTAAAGCATGCAGAAGAGACCCAGTGAGAGTCTAAAAGATTAAAAAGACTATTATATCCAAGGGAAAATAACAGTAATCCCATAAAGATTGATACTCTTGCTGGGAAACACGAAAGAAAGTACGTCTCGACATTCTAAAATAAATTTTAACTCGTCCATTGTATTGAAGTACGTATAATATCCCAAAGAGAAATTTCCTAGATACTAATTGTTTCTCAAACCATAATCAATTGACGCCTTATATGCTGTCATAGGATTTCACTTGTCCAATTATCAATTTAAAAATTCTGGTACAGGACGTCAATGAAGCAGTAAAGACGTCTCAAGGTTTGACAATGTGTTTCGCTTATAATTTCCTTTTTTAACTATAAGACATTATAGTTATAATTTTGAGAAATACCCACTCATCTGCAATATTACTTACGCTGTGTGTTACTGACAAAGGGAATTATAATTGTGAGGATCCTTGAGGATTGGAAAGTGAGTGGCTCATTTAATACATGAGATGATCAGCTTCGCTTTGCATCTTTCAAACAATTAAGATCAAGGTATAGATTTTTGACCTAGTCATTGATATAAGCATCCACTCAAGCGATAATCATCTGAAAGCATGCAGATTTTCGATAAAGAATCTTTCTCAATGGATAATTAGTAACCGTGAATAAAAGTGACCATTGCCAAGAGATCCTTGAAAGGCTTGAAATAAATAAGAATCAATATTTATACAAGATATTATTATCCATCTTTCTTTCCTTTCCGTAGTAAGAGATGAGGGCCATTTACCTCTTGTTTTTTGGCATCGTCGCCGTCAGCGCGCAGCGTCGTCTTGCCCTACCGGATCCACGAAGTTGCGCCAACCGTAAGTATTAATAACATTAGCATAAATCTAAAAAATACGAAAAAATTTCTTATTACAGCCAACAACATTCAATGCCATTTTTTTTCATTTTAGGAGTACGTCATTCGACCTACAGGGATGCGCGTGGTGTAGCCCATTCGTACTTCTTCAGTTGGGAACATCAGCCGACGAGGAGCTTGGAGGTCGACTGGTTGGACGCCCGTAACATTTGTCGTCGTCACTGCATGGACGCCGTTTCGTTGGAAACGCCACAGGAGAATGATTTCATTAAGCAGAGAATCGCTCGCGGTAAGATAGTCCTAAGAGGATTAAAAAGAAATTTTCAGCGAGAGATAAGATTGTAAAAATTAATCTCAAAAACGAGCGTTTAATGATTCGAGGTATAAAAGGTCCATTGATGAATCCTATTCTCATCTCTGTAGAGTCGAAGTGACTTTCACTCAGGTAACATGGTCAAACTAAAAAAAAAAAAAGATAAGAAACAATATAGTCTTTATCCAGTACAGTAAATGCACGTTAATGGATTATGCGTTTCAGTACATGTGCAGTAATTACTTATACATATATATAGTAATGACCGATTACGACCCCATTCGCAGTAGGTTCACGGAAATTGCGAAAGTGCCAGCATTGTTGTGGCGATTACGAAAATATAATTCTCGCCTCGAAATTACCCATCTTCAGCCAAGAAATAATCTAATTTCAACGCCTCTCATTTCTCACGGTGTAATAATAAAATGCGCGCAATTAAGAAACTTCGTTTTCACAGGCAAGAAGACTAAGTTTTAAAAGTTAACCAAAAACTTTGTCAGCTAATTTTAATCGTGCTAAGTTGGCCATTGTCTCATCGGTTGATTTTAGGAAATGTCAAGTATATATGGACTTCCGGTCGCAAGTGCAACTTCAATGGGTGCGACCGTCCGGATCTTCAGCCGCAAAATGTAAACGGATGGTTCTGGTCTGGTTCCGGTGCTAAAATTGGTCCTACGACCCAGCGCAATTCTGGCGACTGGAGCAATACCGGTGGCTATGGACAACCGCAACCTGACAACCGGGAAGCTGCTCAGGTGAGAATTATTGAAAATTATAGTTGCCACGCAACGAAGTGAAGGCGAGAATAATTTCATCATTCGAAAAGATCATTTCACCCTTTTGAAATAGTAATTTATGTGTATATATATATATATATATATGCGTATGCGTACTTTCACCAAGGAGTTTCTATATGCCATTTTTTTATCCACAGGGTAACGACGAGTCTTGCCTCTCGATTCTTAACAATTTTTACAACGATGGAATCAAGTGGCACGACGTTGCCTGCCATCACGTCAAGCCATTCGTATGCGAGGACAGCGACGAACTTTTGAACTTTGTCGCATCGCGAAATCCTGGTATTCGCCTTTAAGAAGACTATGGAAAATTTCAATTAGACGGTCAAGTTGCACCGTAATTGTACTTTATAAGAACGTTCTAATCATCGCGATTATTTTAGTTTATTTATATTATACTAACCTTTATCGTAAGCGAGGAGTTATTAATAGTGAGCCAGTCTGCGAAGCTACATGTACAATTTGTATGTTCCCCTTTTCTTTCGTATAAAAAATAAATATACTGCTATTACACGTAGCAAGTAGTACCTGCAAGTTTTGAATGTTCATTTATTATACTGACGACTGACTATTTATTTTATATCCTTGACTTTTACCGAATTTGAGGCTAAATGTGAAATATTATTATGTAATTTTATTAATACAAAATTTCCAAAGACGCCAATTATTAGATTCTACTTACGTCTAGTGAGCCAGCGCCATTGTGCTTTTTTTGCACAAAAGATTACTTGGTTATCGACGAAATTTTTCAGTCGGTAATGTATCAACTGGTGTGGTTGTTGCTTCTAGCGCCATCTTCAGCCTTGAACATCAACTCGTAAATAAAGGCAAATAAGTCAGCTGTCATTTGTGTTCTGTAACAATCTTACAACAGCATTTTTGGAGTTTCTGTCAAAGCTATTCGTCGTTAGTCCACGACTTATCTCTCTGGATAATTAATTACAAAAAAGGCAATTACAATGAAGCCTACTCTCGTGGCTGACGAAATGTTCCCAGAAGGAGCTGGACCGTATATGGATCTCGAGGAGGTAACAAAACAGTTGAAATCCACTTACGAATTATAAAAGGGAAAACATTACGTTTCCGTCCTAAATGGCACTTTTAAAATGTTTATTCTTCAGGCAGGGGGATCCAGTGGACTCTTAATGGACCTAGCCGCGAACGAGAAAGCTGTGCACGCTGAATTTTTTAACGGTAACGATCAACCTTAAAACATAACCTCAAAAACGAATTAAATCGTATCAAAAAATCTTTCAGATTTCGACGATCTTTATGACGACGATGACTTGGATTGAATATAAGGAACCGAGATTGTATGTATAAAGCTGTAACGATCGCGTATAAGTAAATGCTAGAAGAAGTAATATCAAAATAAACTACAGACTCTCATATGTTTTTCTCAGTTTTTATTTTCTCTGCATATAACGCACAAAGTTATACGCTCTTATCTTATAGACAGGCGCTTACGTACACGTATACGTAAACAAAATCGACGTACTAAAAGTATCTTGTAAATGGCCTTGTCCGCTGCACGTCTACGTGTACGCACAATCGAAATCCAACATTCTCATGATAATGGTATTACAATTTATTTAAACCTCCAGGTTCGGGCAGAGAACACGCGTCCCCAACAGGTAGTGATATCGTGTCCCACCCGCGTCGTACCAGAGAATAGTACAATGAAATCGTTTATAAATGTGCCATAAGAAAAATGAGTAGTAGTAGTTAATATTTTTTTTATACACGTACTGGTAGGTAATGCGTAATAAGATTAAAGATAACTCTTTATGATACATACGTACTAGCCGTAGAAACCAGTGAGACGATGCACGATTAAAATTAGCACCGAGTTTCAGTCACTCTGCACGTCCGCGGTTTTTTTTTAAATTCATTCCTCCAGTGAAGTAGATGATTTCAAATTTACTTTTCATTCCCCTCCTCCTTGTCTTACTATTTTCTTTGTGTGTAAATTCCGTTTCATTTTCTCTTACGCAATTCACTCAATCTTTTTGATGCTTGTCTTCTTACGCTATACTCGTGGCTCATTCTCTCCCACGTCCCTTCAATCCGTATCGCTCTCGGTCCTCGGATCCTACCGAGGTAATTCCTAGTAGAAGACCAACTCCTCGCGAGAATTTCGCCAGGATACGACGTCGCCTCGAGCACCACCTGGATGCTAGTTGACCTCAAGATCACTATCGACCTGATCGTCCTGGTCACTCTCCTCGTCCTCGTCCTCTTCCTCGGAATAGTACTGAGAGGGTGGCGAGAGAGGATCTTCTGATAAGGATGTGTGCGACGAGGACGGCGGTCGTGAACCGGAACCTTCCAATTTGATTTCCAACTCGTCCATCGAAGTACTCGGTCCGGGAATGGTCACTGGTATAAATTTTTCCAGATCGCCAGACGCGAGTTCTATGAAAATATGCATGATCACTACCTTCATAAGGGATTTGCAAAGATGCAAAACTAGATGAAAGTGAAATGTTCTGCCATTTTACAGCTATAGTAATTATGAGATGCAGTAAACCTCATTGCTGAACCATTTCGATTATAAATAGTACAATTATTTATCTACAACTTGTCTCATACTAGAAACGACTGTTCTGTGTATAAAGTAATGATTTACTTACGTTCTACGTATTTCTCAAGAGACTTGGGCACCATTGATTTTGCTTTTCGTAAATCCTCTTCGCAGCACTCTCCTTTTTCCAAACCTACACAAGAGGTTTTTCAAGGGTAACCGTTGTTGAATAGAGACTCTTCATACGAGTGATGATAAAACTTACCAAAAGCCAGACCCATGCGTTTTAGAACTTCTATGTCGTCGTGGATTTCGAACTTATCGTTAAAGTTAAACAGGTACTCGGTTCTGAAAGTAATAGATATTATCATTAAAAATTCATTTTAATTTAGATTAATGAGATATGCGTAGAATTAGAGTATTTTTGTTTTACTTGTCGTTCGAAATGCTGCAGTCTATGACAGTCTTTTTGCCGGTGTTGACTATGAGGAAGGGCAACTGTATTGCTGAGTTTGGCTTAGGTGGACCATCGAAACTTTCGTTAAAGCGATTTCGCTCAACGAGGTTCTTGAAGGAGATGTGTTGAAGAATTAATTGATGTAGATGCTGCGTCTTTGCTTTGATCTTTTCAATTTTCTTCTTCTTGTCCTTCTCCAAAGCAAGACACTCTTGAAGTGAATTTGTCGGTAGACCTAACCATCTGATTTCTTTCTTCTCTTTGGAGATGATGTTCATTGCCATGAGAACATTGAGTGCGTCATAGACACGTCTTCTAATATTCTTTTGATCATATTGCTGTAACATAAAAAAAATATTCCAATAACAATGGAAGAAGGGCTTATCGTAATCTCTGTAGATTTTTTTTTATATGGAATGTAATTGTATGTTTTATTTCAAACCTGATCTGTCAAGGAGTTTATGTGAGCCGGATTTGTGAATTCGCCGACGAGTTCGTCGGCTACCTCGTTATAAGACGTTGTACCTTTTTTCTTAACTTTCTCGCAAACTTTCATAGAAAAGTGTCTTAGACCTTTTCCAACCTTTTCTGTTTTCCTTCGTTTGCTAAAAAATTTCAAATGAAATTTGTATTCAGTTAAAATTACACTTACTCTTCTTAGTTACAGAAAATTAGTATTACTCTGGGACAAAATCGCCACTCTCTGTATCCTGACGTTTTCTAGAGCCAGTGTGATCTAATATGGGACTGATGAATGTCTTTCCAGTTGAATCTTTGATAACTTGCTGACTGCCAGTTTGTTGCTGCTGTTGCTGTTGTGACACTATAGCCTGCTTTATGTCACTCTACAAAATTTTAAATAACACTCAAGTCTTATTACCAGAAACATTTCTGATTCATTTACAAACAATACATTTGTTTAATTCACCATTTGAGCTGATGATAATTGTATAGTTTTTGTCATCACTGATTCCCCTGGTTTAACAGTAGGCATCTTTGCATTTTGTAAGGGTATTGTAACCAACCCTGTGAAAGGTAAATTTCTGTAGAAATCTATTATTGGACCCAAGGCTTCTTGTATAAAAGATACTCACGTTGGCCAGGAATTGAAGGAGTTTGTAAACTGATAGTCCTAAGGACTTGTGTACCAGATGATAAGATCTGGATAAAACAATTACAGATTGTGTAAATCAATTGCATAAATTGTTATATTGAAAAAAGTAACACTCAACATTGTAAGTACATGATAGTACAAGATAACTACATACCTGAGAGTCTTGACCAGGACTCTTGAAAACCTTGAGGTTACTTGTGTTTGTGGTACCAACTAATCCACCAAGTGTTTTATTAGGCGTGCTCTGCACAACTTTGATCACTTGTGGATGTCCTGGAGAAGATAAATAGACTGAGCCAAATCTTATTATACCATACAATAAGATTTGTAAATGACTAGTAGAAGGAATTATATAATTATTTATGCTCTATATTTAAAATATATATTGTACAAAGGCCAATAGACCTGATAGTAAATTAGAATGTTATATCAATGCAAGAAAGAAAGGTAGAGACTACCATTATTGAATCAGTCTTGATGACTCAACAATGAAGAAGAATACACAGCTAAAAAACACATTATATTTCTTATGAAAAATGGAACAATATTACAATGTAAATGTGAAGAAACAGCCTGGTGCTGTATTTAACATAAATTTTTATCTCTAACCTATTGATCAGAATAAATTTAGGAGACTGAATATTGAGTAACAGAGTACATAATACTAGCATAAGTTCTCTCATGCTTACAGAACAAAGTTGTCTGGTTTCAGTGATAACAAGTTAAAAACAGAGCATGTGAAATGATATAATTGCAAGTGAAAAGCTACTGATTACACCGGGAAATAATATATTGAATGGAAGCACGTTTTCTCATTGCCAGAGGATTTCAAGGAATTTTCTAAGGGCGGTCCAGGATCCCGTATGGACGAGCAGGAAGTATTTTGGGTTGGGTAATTCATCAGGAAATTCAGCATAAATCCCAAAACGAATTGATGGCCTGCTGAAAGGTATGAAATACGTATAGCGCGGCATTAAATAGAGCCAGGAAACATTACGACACGACGGCCATACATGCCTCGCGTTGGCGCGCGTACTTGCTCGACTTACCGTTGGCATCGTGTATGAGGAAATTCATCGTTTTATTTTGCTGCGTCATCACTGATGCCTTGGGTACGATGTGGCGTGAAAAAGAGTCCCGTAGATTAACGGAAAATTACGGGAAAATAAAAAGATCATAAGGGCAGTAGCTCCTGCGGGGCCGACGTATCACCAAAATGGCGACTTCAGCAGGGCAACGTTTCCTCACGAAATAACCGATTAATGCCACGTAAGATATCACGCCGCTTTAAGTATTATCAAACTAGACCGATCACACTTTCCAAATACAGTAAGCATGCTTTTTAGAACTTTCTCACGACAACGCACAGCCACGGGAAAATCCAGCTTTTTCCTGCAAATAGAGCGGAGACGAGCTTGGCGGCAGGACAAAGCTAAACAGCTGATTGGCCCGCACTAGTCACGTGGTCCGCTCCGATCCAGTCCGGAATATACACTGCGAACTTGTCAACGGATCGCACGCACCTAACTATTAAACCCAAAAACGTTAACTACGCAACAACTTCAAGATAAGAAACCAAGGAGTTGTATAACTGTCAGCTGAAAATGCGACGTAATAATACCAAGTAATAGTTTGTCATTTACAATCTCCATTCGATTCAAAGATCTCTCAGGAGTTATACTTTGACTGTCAAATTTTTAAATGAATAGAAAATATGTTTTTCTTTTAAAACACATCATAAACTCCATAAAGCTACTTGCTCCATTCTCATGACACTTTCCTACTCTTCCTTATTTCTTGCACCATGGTTTCTTGTTGAATACTGCGTACTCTAACGGGATACATTCGAATCTGTTTGTTTTCAACACGTGACTTTTTGGGGAATTTGAAAATGGACAAGCTCGTACGATTTTGGTACTAGGATCGAGTGATCTTTTTGGCTAGATGGAACTCTGGATGGAATTTCGTTGCTTTTAATCTAGATTGTTTTATAGTCGATGAACTAGATGTGTCCAATGATGCGCTGTTTCAGTTCCGGTCCGTTGTGCCTTTGCAATAGACAGGACCGGTAAAATGGACGATATAGCATCCCGAGCATCCGATCATGTTTTAGAGGTGATATTTTCGTACCTGGACCTTCATGCGTTGAGAAACTGTTCGTTGGTGTGTAAGAACTGGTATAGATTTCTCAATGATGAAAATAATGACGTATGGCGGATGCACTGCATAAGAAAACTCGCTCAAGAGGCACTCAGTTCAGATTTACTATCCTCGGTGCCGACTTATAAAGCCAAACTTCGGGCTTTTTATCATGCTTGGAATCCTAATGATTGTTCCCGCAATATTTACATCAAGCCCAATGGATTCACCTTGCATAGGTATTCGTTAAGTTATATATTAAAAGCTTCGCTGCTCCGAAACTGATAGTGTCAAAGTGAGCTGTCAAAAACTTGCTGTAAATCGCCGTATCGTTAATAATTCTTATTTTACGTTTAATATTTTCGAACGTTTTATAAAGCATGCTATACTTTATACGTGGACAATATTTCCAAAGTAGTTTCTGTTAGAAAAAAGAGAAAGGTGTGTCAATTTGACAGTTTCTATTATAAAGTCAAAGTATCACCTTCCTGTTTATATCCTATGTGTATAGCTTTGCATAGGCACTTTGCTAGCTTGAATGATAACTATTGAAAATTTTTTAGAAACCCTGTGGCACAGAGTACAGATGCTTCTAGAGGAAAGATAGGATTCAGACATGGTCGTCATGCGTGGGAAGTAATTTGGGAAGGTCCGTTAGGCACAGTTGCAGTAATAGGAATTGCCACCAAGGAAGCACCATTATTATGTCATGGTTATGTCGCACTCCTTGGATCTGATGAACAATCCTGGGGCTGGAATCTTGTTGATAACCATTTACTACATAATGGTGATGCACAAGGGAATTATCCCTTGCTCAATAATGCACCCAAGTATCAGGCAAGACTTTTCTCATGATAGAATTCATAAAGATGTACCAGTGACTGAAACCATTTCTATCGGTATAAACTTCTAGGTTGGCGAAAGAATCAGGGTAATACTTGATTGCGATGACAATACCTTGTCATTTGAAAAAAACTATGAGTTTTTAGGTGTTGCATTCCGAGGTAAATATAATCACATACCTCTGCATTAACAATGAACTTCAAGTTTCTAATATCATTTTATTATCAGGGTTACCAGACAAAAGATTATATCCATCAGTTTCTGCAGTGTATGGAAACACTGAAGTTTCGATGGTGTACCTAGGGCCTCCTTTGGATGGCTAACGATTCCAGACCGGTGGTGGAACGGCATCCCCAAGGAGAATAATTACCAAGTACAGAACGAGTACTAAGAATATGGTACGAGTGCACAACTACGTACTGTATAATTTTACTATGTAAAATTTCCACATCGACCATTGGCGACGATCTTCCCTGGACGGAAACGCGCGTTGGTCGCTTTAGTTACTTAAATAATTGCCTCGATCAAATTGTACATAGTCCAAGTCCGACATAGCTGTAAGTTCTTCGGAGATATAGAAGGAATGCTTATCTTGCGAGTAAAGCGACGTTCCTTTCGTTAAGGATCCACTACTTGCTCGCACACAGGAGGGAAACAAAATAATAGCTTTCATTTTCACTCTTATGCTCAAGGAAAATTTTAATTAACTCACCCTAAATCGGTTCCTGCTAATACGAGAAGGATATGAGAAAATTAATGAAAAAGAAGGATACAATATGCAGCGATATTTGCTTGTTTCTTCTTAACGACATTACTAGTTTCTTCTTCTTGTAGATTAACGAGCACTGTACATTGAGTAATTTATACATTATCAATTTTTTACATGATCAGAATTGAACAGCACCTGATGCGCGTGTATAGTGTGACTCAGTATTATGAATGAGAATATTGGATCTGCGTGGTATGTGTGCTGTACGCACGAGTCATATAATTTAAAAATGAAGTAACGGCGGTAGCGAGAACACTTTTAATGTACATATTTATATTATATTAACGATATATCGTAAATTGTATTTATTATCGTAAGTAGGATCTTGTCGCATTATTTTTTCTAAACTTTTGTACAGAATTGTGTACATAGCGATTGCGAGAATGTTTGAGAAATAAACCTTTACCCTCGTACAATAACGAGAAACTACGTGACGAGATGGCTTTTCGTTCGTTCGAAAATAATTAATCAAATCGATGGTAACTTCAATTATTTCGTTAAAGTTAAATATCGCGCATTTGACACCCTTCCATTTTGCAATTCTGTGCAAAGGTTGTTTTCCTCTTTTTCAAAGACACGATGCACCCGTATTCTCGATATAGAGTGCAGAAGAATATTTAATAGCGAGAAGTGAAGAAAGAAACGAGGATATTTTATCGTTTTGGAACGAATGTACGGCCATCTGTAAATAAATCATTGTTTGTAAACAATAACTAATTGAAACGTAAGTCTAGTAGAGAACGGAGCCATCGAACTTATCGCAATTGCAGTTCTATCTTATCCTCTAAGTTCCTATTAAACTTCCAACTTTATTACAATAATCTTAAGTTACTATTAGTGCTTGATTTCTTTAATTTGTTCTTTTGATTCATTACATTCACCGGACACGTGCATTTTCATAACTCGTCCATTAGAATAAGTACTTGAGAGTGTAAAGTGCAAATTTCGCTAGTGACTAGTATTCGTTGCTCTTGAGGCAAGGGTGGCAAATCGAAACCTAATGAGGTTTCATCTATTAGATTAATCAATTTAATTTTTTTTTTTCAATCTAGAGACTTTTCGCTATATACGTTGAATAATTTCATGTTAATCAACATGCGTACGGGCATTGTCAATGTCAGCTGACTCTTGCTGATCGTTCTTGGTGATTTCTCGTGGAATTGGAAGTTCCAACGACGATTTTACTCGTGTCAAAGGAAATTTTGTGATAAAAAAGTCAGCGGAATAAGATAAGAGTTTGCACAGGAAAGGGCAGAGAAAAGACTGGTGCAGGAAAGCCCATAAACGATAATTTGAACCCTCAAAGGGATCTAGGATTGCTGGACATAGCATGTGACTAAGATTGACTTGTACGGGCTGTAAAAAAATTTTACATTTGTCGGGATAATTATTGATTTTTCTAAAGTTAGTATTACTTACCAAAGCAAAGGCTTGGAGTACTAGGAAATGATAAGCAAGATTAATTCCATAGCTCAGAACACACCAGCTTAGATCCCGCAGAGGCTCAACATTATAGACACCTGCAAGAAGCATTGGATAATATAGTTTCTAATGTGTGTCTTGATTTTAAATGTAAAAACATCAGGGTAGTTGTATTGTTTAAAAAAGAGAGCAGTTACCTCCAAGTCTAAATAAATAATATGGTATGACAACCATCAATCCATGTTGGATATAGTACATAGCTTTGTCTGCAAAAATCTGTAATGATCAAAATGTTAGTATTTAGGACAATATTATATAGTTTCACAGCTCATTACCTGTCGAGATTCTGTTTCAGGAAACATGTAAGCAAGTACAGGTCCATTCATAAAATTTAAATGTATCCTAAAGAGAGCAGTGACAAACCTGCTTGGTTTAGCACTAAGCAGATACAATTGAACCGCAGTAATGACATGGCAAGGATTTAATAAATAAATCACAGTTCTACTGTTAAACTTGAAACCAATTTCCATCCCAAATATTAGTGACATAAAGAACAATAAAAATCTTCTCCCAACTCGATCATGATCGATCTGAACAGATTTTGGTATGCTGATGCGTCGGAGAGCCCAGGTACCAGTAACGACAATAAATATCGTCACAAAGATAGTTTCCAGGATTTTTCGACTCGGTGACAAGTAATAAGCACAGTCCGGTCCAACATTGCGTGGGATCGAACTGTTTACACCACCATAAGCCCATTCAAACATTGTCCGATAAGTTTACAGCACCCTGAGCCTGAAACCAAATCAAAGTGCAATATCTTACACTCAAAATAAGACAAAATAAGTCTCTTAATTCCTTAATAACAGTTTAATGACATTACATATCCCACCTGAAGATTAGATGAAACCAAATGCTCAATCATCTAACAATAAAAAAATAATAAATACAGATCTAATTATAATCCTATTACATATAGTACAATTTTTTCCTAATATGTCAAAAAATTCAAAGTGACATTTTCTTCTAAGATCAACACTACAGCTAATCAAATTATCATATCACTTTCAGGTTAATACAGAAAAGAACAGCAGAATCCGAATATATTCCAAGCATGAACGTCTACTTACAATAATTCAAATTGTTACCTTCCTTATTCCTTCGTCGAGAAAATCCACTTTCCCTCGACCACGTCTTCGTGGCTCATCAATGCATCCAGCGCATACTCGGGTCACTAGTGCCTTACTTTATGCATACATATATGCATTGGTATGCATGTGTGTGTACATATATATAACAAAGTTGCGGATCATGTACTTATATACTTATTTAAACATATATTTTTGGATTATCCTTTAAAATATTTTATACTATCGATCTGTATGACACACAGCTGTTTCACGAAGAATACCTCAAAATGTTTCCAGTCGCTCGCACATCATTCGCAGTAAGATAATTAAAATGATAAACAACCAAACAGGCGATCATACGTCAAAATAAAAATATCAACGCTACGTGGAGGTATAGTTGTTCTTACATAACTGATGACAAGTAAATAAATGATCCTTTGACATTTTCTCCATTTATAAAAATATTGTGCCTCTCTGAATTCACCCAAGTATAATTAGTTGATCATTACTTGGAATTCCCTTCTCTCGATGCATCCTCTTGCAGACTCTCTATAAGAGACAGATTTAAAATATTTGTTTTGTAACTGAATGAAGAAGAAAAAACAGTATATCAATTGAGAGGATGGAATAGGATATATTTATACAAAGTCTTCAGACTCTACCTTGGTATCAATGACACAAATTATCTGTTCTCATAATATGTATCTTTATTTATGCCTTAGCACCTGTTTAAACAAGACAGGTGTGTAATCCAAAAATTAGTACTTCATTTATATTATATACAACTTTGTTTCTTTTTCAAAAAGGCTTTCATCTATCATATACTCGACCCACGATGACTTCCATTTACTCAGACTTACGACGCTCGCACGCGAAGCAGCACGAAACAAAGAGAGTAATGGACTTGTTAAATGAAAACAAAAAGAAAATAAAACAGCATTACGTAAGATTAAAGGGAAAAGTCCCATGCCAAGTGAAGTTCTGATCTCGCACTTTTAGTTTCACTGGCAAAACTCTCCTTTATGATAATTGTACATAATATATACAAGCTGGAGCACTTATAGTGACCAGATTGATCTTTTGGAAACGAAACCTATATCGATAATTTCGATTTCAAGGGGGACCAAAGATTATGTTATTGAATTCCTTCCTGGCGTTAACGCAATTCGAAGGCCACCTTTCATTTTTTTTCATTTCGGAAAAAATCGACCTGGTCATTATAAATGCTCCACCCTGTATGTATTTTTTTTTTCACTTCGCGCTGCTTCCCAACAACGAAACACAAGACTCTAAGCATCGAATTTAGCTGAGAGAAAAAGAAAAAATGTTTTCACGCATATCTACGGATAACACGTAACTCTATTCAGTGATACAGAGTAATAAATTTACGTACTGTGAATGCATACATAATGTTGCACACTACTTCGAACGCTCTTTTTAGAAAGAAAATGTAAAAGACAAATTATAAAAGTTATACCACGAATAAAGCACAATGAACATTCTCCGCGGGAGTCCTTAGTTTTTAAATCATTTTTCATTGAATTAAAAAGAGATTCTTGTTACTTAAGAACTGATAGCTACACTGTTTTTTTTTTAGCAATTTCATTAGTACACTTATTGTAATTTTCTTCCGTGAGGCTTGAACCAAGACAAGCTATTCCTGTTATTCCATTGAAACTTGAGTGGCTTCGTTGGAACGACATTTTCCTTTTTCTTTGCTTTCGTTATAGCTTCTGATGTAAAACTTGTCGATACATGAAAAGAACGTCCGCGGCAGAGTCGAACAACGTGCGAAACGCATGAGGGACAGATTATTCTTAGTGTAGCAAAGACTTGTTGATAATGACGAAAAAATTCGTACAGTAAAGGGCATATTGTAATATAATAATAGAAAACCTGGGCTTTTTCCAGATTACATGCTAACGTAGCCACGTGCTTGGTTACGTCTACGTCCCACCAGATAGGCAACCAGAACAATCACAACTAGAACCGCCAGTGCACAGCCTACGGCAATTGGTACAATGTCTGGGGTATCGAATGCGCAGTCTTCGGCTAAAAATAGAAAACAAGAATATTAATGTTTAATACAATAGCCAGTATGCAATGGTAATTTCATCAGATTCTTAAGTAATTTTATCATTGTACGTTTCCACAGTGCATGGTTGAAATAGAGTTAACCAATTTAAAACGAGTTTTGAGCGGAATAAACTAATTTGATTGGCTAACTCTATTTCAAACCTGCATGGTGGAAACACATGCACTGATTACCGAAACCAAAGGTGGTGCTGTTATCTCCACGGAAGGCTTGGAATTGCAGATCGTCGACTTTCAGGAATCCTACAGTTTCATTGTGTCCTTCAGTAGTGAGATTAAGAGTTTGAATTTTGAGACATCTGTAGGAATTGCTCAAAGAAGTGCTGAATTGGTGTGGCTCGTGGACCAGTTTGACGGGAGTGTCTGTAGGAAAAAAAAAGAAAGAAAGAAGAAAATCATAGTACTTATGGATATCGTTAATTTGTTATATCTTTGTAAGGATCATGAACAGTATAGAAATATCCATGACGTAGTAGTTGCAGTAGCTAAACATATGGTTAGAAAGAAGAATGTTAAAAATAAACTAGGTACATGCTGAAACTTCCGTTTTCTTCAGAATATCATGCGTTTTACTGGGTCGAAGGTTAAAAGTTTTTTACTGTTAATATTATTGATTCCCTCAAAGCATGGATTGGATTTCCATGCTATCCAAAAATGTAATCTTGGAGATTATTGGTTTATTACAATAGTCTCTGGATGGATACAGTAAATTATGCATCTCATGATGCAGAAAATTCAATGACTCATAAGATTATCATTCGCATATCGCGTTAATTAGCGTCAAATGAACTTCATAAGTATTTATGATTCTTTTTTTTTAACGATAAGTTTCTTTATTACTTCGTGATGTATGAAAACTGTTCTTCTTTCAGCGTGATTTTTCCGTTTTGTTTATTGTACTTACCGGTAGTAATGTTGGGGAAATTTTGAGAATCTAGTATCACCTCGAGGTGATGAAGAGAATATTTTTTCGTCGTGCTATTTTGAACGAAATGCAAGGTCAGACTATTGTTCACGGTTGTAGAAGTATTCCACGATAGGGTCAAGTTTTGCTCAAGACTTCCGCAAACACCAGTAGCCACAGTCTTGTTATCAGCAGGAAGATCCACCTCTTGGTAAGTTTCCTAAATAACAAGAACTTATTAGTAATACATATGTAATTGTTTCTAAACCCCTAATGAAAAATTTCTATGAAATGTTTATAGTGACAATGAGTAAATATCATAATTGAGTTCATCCTTACATTTTGATCTTTGGTTGTATAAGAGATATTGAACTGCACAGCCATTTCTATGACGATACAAGTTGCGTTTGTTCCATTAACAGTCCACATACCAGCAGTTGGTGCTGGTACAGGTGCAGGAGTCGTAGAAGTTTGTGGTGCATGAGTCGTAGAAGTTTTTGGTGCAGGAGTCGTAGAAGTTTTTGGTGCAGGAGTCGTAGAAGTTTTTGGTGCAGGAGTTGTAGTAGTTTCTGGTGCAGGAGTCGTAGAAGTTGGTGGTACAGGAGTCGTAGATGTTTGTGGTACAGGTGTCGTAGAAGTTTGTGGTGCAGGAGTCGTAGATGTTTGTGGTATAGGAGTCGTAGAAGTTTGTGGTATAGGAGTTGTTGAGGTATTAGCAGCAGTAGTGCTTGTAGTAATTGTTACAGGCACAATATCGTTAATTCCAGGCACAATGTGAACTTCTGTTGAACAATAAAGACAAAAATTAAAACAACTTCCATTTTTAAAAATCTAATATCAGTAACAATGTCTAACATCATACTGCATATTTCATAAACATAAAATATTTCTAACAGTTGACTTTAAAAGTAGTCAATAATGATCTGTTAGAATGATCATTCACCCAAACTGAATTATTGCAACACAAATAGAACTTAACCATTGAACTTAATCATTGGACACAAGAATAATACATGAGTGAATTAGACTCAATCGATCACTAAGAATTAGTCATCTTGTCTAATTTTAATAAATTTACTGAAGAAAACTAGACTAAACTGTTCCTCGTCTGACAATGTACAGAAACTATGCAGTGTAGAAGACTCATACGATTTGTACAGCATATATACAAATCCATACAGTAAGTTCATTATATGTTTAAATGCATATTTATAAAAAGGATATGAAATTCAAGTATATTCGATTTACATACTATATTAAAGAAACGAGAAAATAGAAAAAGGAAAAAGATGAATCAGATCACCAAGGGGCGTTGCATAAAATACACGTGGAGCATAAAACGAGTATATCGTCGTGAACTTTCAACGGCATCATTTTTATCTAAAGTAAAATTATATCGATAACTTTCCCTATTTACAAAATGAGTACAAAGGTCAAACAACCCTGAACCTTATCAATGACATTTCGTCATGCTGAGATTTTTGCCAACGTATAAAATAATTCCGGGAAGGGATAGATCTCTAACAGAGATGACGTCGCTGCAGCATTAATACAACGATCCGTACAATGACAAAGAAATGCAGATAACGATTGATGGTGGCAAATATTCCACAGGTCTCGTATCTGCCTTTAAACAGAGCAATTCAAGTGCCAGAATTCTCTACAGCTTGAAAGAGAGGTGAATGTGCATTTTAACGATAATGCATTGTCACGGGACGCACTCGTTCCTTCTGCCATTGCATCTGCACAAGTAATATATCTGATAAGGTATATATCTATCAGCAAAGATATCTTACCAGAGGCTAGTGTAGCTGCCCAGCAGAGACACAATATTCCGACTTTCAACATCTTGGCACTAGACATTCTTGGTTCACTTTTATACTAAATTATATCTTCCTACAATATTGTTACAGGCTGCACTGTATTGGAAACCGATTAACGAGTAGCTTAACACTTGCTCCCGTTGAACGTCACAGGAAGACAGCAGATATCCAAATGGTGCTAGAGAAAAAGTCAGAAGAAAGCATGATACTAATAGACGAGGAATAGCAACCAACGGTTCTGCGCATTTGAATAGTGACGTCACTAGATTCTCTCTACTCTGATTGGCTGACTTTACGTATTTTGAGCGCCACACTGCAACATTAGTTTCATTGAGAGGGGACACCAAACGTAAATAAGTCCCCTCAAAGTGAAACGTATGTCACTTTTATCACGACATTATTGCTCCCTGCACAATCTTGACCAAAATACGATCGCTAGTCTATTTATATCATGGAGGAAAATACGTTGAGAGATGAGATGCGTTCGCAAGGTCGTTTTTGAATCGATGGGATACTTGAATTTTAAGCATTCTCATCGGCGTTTTTGTCTCGTTGCCTTTTTCCCATTGATTGGTTTGTTCAGCTTTGAGAACTCTCTCTGTGACGCACATTTATTTGATTTTAGAACACTGCTAGGAAATGTTTCGGAGACATACTTATGGCGGGAAATACAAATGAGTATTAAAACGACATTATATTACAAGAGTAACGAAAAATAAATTGGAAAACATTCAAGGCTTTGTACTGTATCGTGTAATGTTATCTAAATCAATACTGGCTAGATCTATGTCATCCATGTCATCCGTTTCTAATAAGTGATGGAATTCATTCTTCGAAGGCATATTCTTATCGGGTTCATTGGCGTCTTCAGCGGTTACATCGGTTTTTGGTAAATACTCGTCCTCGAGATATTCCTCCAAGTCATCCGCCCATTGCAGTTCTTTTGAATCGTTTAATTCACTCGAAGATGACGTGGTGGCGTTGGTAGAACTTTTTGGAGGACTCTTTACGACAAATGAATCCAGACGACTCTGATTCGTATCCTCGTGTTTAACAACGTCAACATCACTGAATGAGATATTCTGATTCAGACCAGCTGCACTTAGTATCCCCATTTTCCTATGTATCATAGGCCACAAGTGATCGTCCACTGTATTCTTTGCTATGAGATAACGAATTATTACGCTACCTTCCTGGCCAATTCTGTGGGCACGATCTTCAGCTTGACAAAGAATCTATGAATGGAGATGATCATTATTCCCTTAAGTTCTTGGTAAATTGTTGTAACGATTTGTACTCACTCCAGGATTCCAGAACAATTCAGCAAAGACTACCAATTGGGCTGCGGTCAGGGTGACACCAGCATTTGCTGCAGTTATTGATAAAATTGCAACTAGGTATTCGGAGCGCTCTTGAAAAATATCTACACGTGCTTTTCGTTGCTCTGGTGTCGTTTTTCCATCGATTCTTATATATCTATAAAAAAATTATTGACATTGATATGATTGGTTAATTCTTGGGATTATTGTATACAGTTTTATAGTTTACTTGATTTTTTTCTCTTCTGCCAATTCACATATTGAATCTAGGACACATTGGTGATGAGCAAATATGAGAAACTTCTTGTCAGAGGTGAACAAATCGGAGATATAATCACTACGGATAATTATGTAGTTTTATATCATTGTTTTTAGTTCTAGTTACAGTCATTTTATACATGCTTAATTCCTCACCGAACAGCTGGCAACCGTGCTCTACTTGTCTCTGAGTAATATTGAAGCAGCGCATTGTGCCTGTCTGTGCCTTTTATACTCTTTTTCTCATAATTCTTAATTGCTTGTTTCATTTCTTTAGTACCTGACTGTATCAGGGCAGGATCTAACATTATGACTTGCCTAAAATAGATCAATGTCAGATACAATTACAGAATATATATTGTTAGAAAGTAATTACTCTACCTTATTTTTGACGGAAGTTGCTTTAGGACGTCACTTTTTAACCTTCGCAACAAACAACGAACTTCTAAAAAGATCCGTAACTCCTGCAGATTCGAGGATCCTGAATAATCCCAACCAAAATTTCCCTTAACAGCAGCACAATACCTGACAGCGTATTCGTGAAATCTAGAAGACATATTTTGTTTGAGTATACATAAATCTTTTATGGGTAAACTAAATTATCAAAAAACTCACCCCATGAAGTGGGGCCAGATTAAAGAAATTTGTGAGTATAATTCCATTGGGCGAGAAAGTGCTGGTGTCCCACTAAGTAAAATTACGCGACGACTCTGGGCCACAATTTTTTGCACAGCTTTCGTTCTAGCAGTTTTTGCACTTTTTACAACATGCGACTCATCCTATAAATAGAGATAACGAAACATACAAACTTTTCTCACATTGATAGAAATTTATGATATAATTGAACTTACTAAAATAACTGTAGGAAAACTTCCTCTCTCGAATGTATTTATGGCTCTACCTAATAAGTCATATGAAACTATAACAATCTTAGCATCGTCTATGAAATCTTTTCCACTTGTGAAATGATGTATATACTGTGTTGGTACAGAAGGCAAAAAATTGAAAATTGCTTCAGACCACTGATACCTTTGCAAGAAAAAAATTGGTCGTGTATATAGTATTGATTTTATAAAAAATTGTATTGTTTTACCTGACTGAGGATGGTGTCACTATTAAAAGAGGCCAGTCATCCTTATAATAATGGACTATACCCAATGCTTGTATTGTCTTTCCTAATCCCATGTCATCAGCTATCATGCACCTGCCACCTCTTTCAATTCCAAAACTATCAAATTGACAAAAACCATTTGTAAGGATTTTATGGACAGAAAAATATTGAAATTGTACACTTATTAATGTTTACCAAATACCATCACGTTGAAAAGGCATCAGGATTTCTAGTAGTTTTGGATCTATCGATGACAAATCTTTTTCAACATTTTTCTTTTCTGAGTCCTGATATTGTCTAAGGGTCTAAGAAAATTTAGGATTAATATTTAAGTAAATCAATGTTGTTTACTCAACTATATATAGCATAGTGAATGGTCATTATACCTTAATAACAACTTTTGGCACAGGAGTCACATGCACATGTGAATGGTCGCGTTTAATTTTTTCCATTAATGTTTCATAATCATTCAAATGACAATTCCATATCTTAGATGCCAAATCTAATATGAGTAAAACAAGATCAGTTTCTCTGTTCATAATGTGTTTCAATATAAGAAATAAAAGTATTGAATTACCATAAGTTCTACTAGGAATGGTCTTTATAGTCTCGACCAAAGGTTGAAAAAAGGGACAAATATTGATAGCAAATCTTATTTTGCTGATCATATAAAATTCTGCAGTGATCTTAATCGTATCTGGTGGATCCTCTTTCTTCTTCCCAAAAAACGTTTGTGTATTAATTGGTCTATGCTTAGCAGAATTTTTCCCATTAATTGGATTAAACCGATATGAGGGAAATTTTGAACGAGACACAAATGGGCTGCTTGGATTACGTTTCATAGTATCTCTTGAAACCATATTTGCAGTACTAGGACTAGTAGAAAGTGTCTGAGCTCTTATATTATTAACTCCCTTGAAGAACAAGAATCGAGATTAGAATATTGCAAAGAGACAGTCATATTCAGGAAATCAGAAAATCAATTTCAGTGTTCATATACCATATTTTGCTGGGCACGTTGCTTACGCTGCAGAGCAAGCAAACGCTTCTTTTCAATTTCTTCCTGTGAACATTGTGTGCCTGCAGTGCAACAATTTGTAAAAAAAAATCAATTAAAAAAACGTCCATAAATCTCATAACATTTAAAACATATTTGATTTTCATAAAAAATATTATGCATCAATACATATGCATCAATGAAATATTTAACGTTACAAGAATATTGACATTGTACTAACCCGACATAGCAATAATTGTATATCTGAATGGATCTAATAATTAATTTTTCCTCTACATTCTAGCGTATAAAAATTTTATCAAAAATAAGAAATATGCCAAAACCAGCCAAAACTGATAGTCTACGTTAGCGTAGACTACGAAGCACGTTTGTTCGAACTTTCAGCCAGGGGGTTGACACTCCAATAGGCTGTAGTGAAACATAGAATACTTGTAAAACCTACCGATCAGATGGCGTTGCTGCTCGTGCTAACAGTCTATAGCACGGGAGTGCCGTGTCTCCAATAAGTGGTCTGTGGACGGTCCCGCCAAGCTACACGTTCGTGACACGTGCAGCTCGGTTACGACGGGATACGCACTATTGACTGAGGCGACGATCACAAAATCCTACTTGCGAACTCGCCGTAACGACTTACAATTAGCGCCATGCTTTTAGTGTCTCCTAAGGCCGTACCCGTTGAGCGTCTCCCTATCCATCTCTGGTTTAAATATTATGGTGTCACTTCGTTTCCCAAAACAATGAAGTTTTTATGATTGTATGGCTGTCAGTTTTTCGTCGGCAACTCTAAAAAATGCGAATGAACCGCTATCGTTAAATCGTTTGTTTCAACTCGAATAAATTGATCGTAGCATAGCTGCGTGTTTAGTGCGACAGAATTTTCTAGCTATAGAGAAAAAAAAACATGTCAACTTCGTCAACAACGAAGTTTCCTGTGAAGGAATTCCAATTATCACGTAATTATTGTAACGGTCATTTAATTTAGTGTAACAATTAAAAATAAGTATATTATTATTTACAGCTGAAGATCATGAATTTGTTATACCAAAGAAGGCTGTCAAAGTTCCTGATGATATGACACTGTGGCATAAGTCGGAAGCCTATTTTGTACGTTCAACAATTATTTGAAAAATTTATGTTTCTTTTGTTAATTAAACATTATTATCGAAGTACATTTTCTAGGAATATTTAGGTTTCATTCTTGCTCTTAACGAGGCTGTACAAGGAAAATCTTTAAATGCTGATTTTCCACAGTCACCAACAGTTGCCAAAGTTGTGGAAATGTTAAACATATTTGATGGGTGGATTACTCAGATTCCACCTGCTGAACAGCCACAACGTTTTGGCAATAAATCTTTTAGAATCTGGTATGCAAAATTAAAAGAGGTATGAATATCAATATTGCCTTTAATTTTAATTAATACAGTTAACTTTATAGTATTATTATTACAGTCGGGTATGGATGAACTCAAGAAAGTGTTACCTGAAAAACTTCATCGTGCAGTGCCAGAAGTTGTGGAGTATCTGTTTGAAGGGTTTGGCAACGCAACACGGATTGATTATGGAACAGGACATGAGATGGCATTCATAATGTTTCTATGCTGTATGTTTAAAATAGGAGCATTGACAGCTGATGACAAAGTAGCAGCTGTTGTCAAAATATTCAATAGGTAATAGAACAATGAAATTTTATAGTAAATATACAACCATTTAAAATAGTGGTAGTTTCTCATAATGTGTCCTTTTAATTTTCTGCAATAGGTATCTAGAACTGGTAAGAAGACTTCAACTGGTCTACAGAATGGAGCCAGCTGGTAGTCATGGCGTTTGGAGTTTAGATGATTATCAATTTGTACCTTTCATATGGGGCAGTGCCCAGTTGGTCGGTATGTATGTATTAAAATACAACAAGAAAACCCAAAAGAATAATTTAAAAATAAAATTATTTCAGGTCATCCACGTATTGAGCCACATCACTTTGTGGATCAAGATGTAATAGAAATGTATAGCAAGCAGTTTATGTTTTTGGGATGCATAGAATTTATCTTAAAGGTAATCAGGTGAATGCCATAAAATAAATCAAATGAATACATTTGATTTAACCAAACAGGTAAAAACTGGACTATTTGCTGAGCACTCTAATCAACTCTGGAACGTCAGTGCAGTCTCGTCTTGGGTAAAAGTGAACAGTGGTCTCATAAAAATGTATAAAGCTGAGGTAAATGAATTAAACAAATCATTACAAGATGTATAGATCATTTAAAAGTGATTTTGTATTACAATTTGCAGGTCCTAGCAAAGTTTCCAGTTATTCAACACGTGCTATTTGGTTCACTATTATCCATAAAGGCTGCACCGGAAGGAATAAATCTTAGAGCAACACGATTGAGTCATCCTCTTCCACCACCTACACCCGAGGCACATACGACATTATAATTTTCAAATATTTTCATATGTGTGGCTTTGATCAATGCTTTACCTTGGTGCATGCATGAGCATATTTCGCCATTGTAGTTTGTACAAGAAATTCTATCGTTTGTAATAAAGTTGTACATTAACCGTTGAAATACGCGCATAATAGTGCATTATGACTCGTGAATTATTACTGTGAGAATGAATTAATTGGCTTAAAGTTTGTTAAAAATAAAAAATCTTCAATACAGCTGACATTTGTGTAAATATCTTAGCAATTGCTTGTCCTGTTATTCATTCTATCTTTTAATAATAGTTCATTGTTGCAAATATAAAATCAAAAGTAAGTAAAATTGACATGAGCCGCCCTCTTTATCAAGAGAAATTCAATTTATTTCTGCGCAATCAGTTCTGTCAGACTGGTTACACGTATACAGAATACATTTCGTTGAAGTCAGTTGCAAACGTGGCGGCGCTGCTGTAGGATATTTGATTTTTTAGGTTATCCTGTAATTGTCACATCAGTTCTATAAAAAAATGCGGTGGATTGTTACTTTGTGTATTTTATTAATAGGTTACAATAACTTTGCTACGGCATATTTTGTAACAATAGACGCTCACGCCGAAGAATGCTTCTTCGAAAAGGTCGAATATGGTACCAAGATGGGTGAGTAGCATCAGGCATCTTGGCGGCACGAATATCATAGTACTTTTCTAAACCATAATATAATTACAGGACTAACTTTTGAAGTGGATGAAGGTGGTTTCCTGGATATTGACTTAAATATTGTTGGTCCTGATGGAAAAGTAATTCATCAGGGTGATCAGGAACGTGGTGGGAAGTATACCTTCGCTGCACATACTCCTGGTGTGTACACATATTGCTTTGGCAATCAGAAAAGTACAATGACTGTGAAAGTCGTAATGTTCAATATCGATATCGAAGAAAGTCCTAAGGAAGGTGGAGATAAAAATATAGCAGCAGAAGGTCACGATGGTGATGCATCGAATCATGGCAAGCTAGATGATATGATCAAGGAACTGACCAACAGTCTTCGTGGAGTTAAAAATGAACAAGACTACATGCAGGTGAATTGAGTGAAGCCAGCTTTTAATTTTGTTTTTCTCACGTGAGTATATGATTTACTATTGTTTATGTTTTTCAGATGCGGGATAGAAATCATCGTGCTATCAATGAAAACACAAACTTCCGTGTAGTTGTGTGGTCGTTTTTTGAGGCCTCTGTTCTAGTGTGTATGACTTTGGGTCAAATCTATTATCTCACACGATTTTTCGAGGTCAGAAGAGTTGTCTAGCGTTCATGCTACGAATCTTTATATTTATATCATTCATATAGTAAATAAAAAAAATATTCAAATCTTGGATCACTTTTATTATGCGTTTAATGAGACTGCAATAATGTATTATTCAGAAAATAAGTCTAGTGTATTTCGATGAGCTCAGAATGCTATATAATTTTTAAAAATGTATAGTTTATTCTACTACTGCCCAAGGTTTCTCTGGTCTATCCAAAGACCAAGGTTGTGGATTATGGTAGCACTTATGCTCTTGTAAAATGATACCATTACTTTTTATTTCGTGCAGGAACAATTTGATTTTATCCCCATCAGATGATCTTATATCACATCTCATAAAATGTATCCCACTTTCTAGACAACGTCTGGCCAATATTTTTCCAATATTTTGATAGGCAGCAGCATCTTTTAATCTAGAATGAGACAGAGACAAGGAATTTCAAACCACCACTAACAATTATATCACTAAAAATGAACCAACCTATATAGCTGCTTCTTAATAGACCACTCTATGGTTGATGCAGTAACTACAGGACCATTTTGAAAGTGAATCACCTCAGCTGTAATGTGACGTCCTGTCTTCAACAGTTGTAATCTACAAAAAAAACATATAAAGTATCTTCCCAAGAATATAAAATTCCATCAAGACTTACTTGTGCCAGTAGTTACGACCAGGTTTTTCCAGATGATAACCGGCAGGTTTCCTAGCAATTCTCAACAATTCCATACTTCTTGGATTTTTATTTTCCACTTTAGTGCAATTATTTAAAAGCTCAGCATTACCATGCACTTGTCGACCGTGTAGAAACGATGACAAAGTGTATCCAGTAATCCTAAGACTCTTGGTAGCCACATAACTCGCACACATTCTCGTTGCTTTTAATAATTCCGCTAAAAGAAATTTGTTTATCCAATATCAAATAGCTTTTGGAGTCCTTGGTAACATAACCTTTAAAAAAATCCTTCCTTCCTTTCCTTATGGCTGCCTCCTTCAACGAGATGTGCCACCTTTTAAAAAAAAATAAAAATCGTATTAAATCCTTAAAACCATAAAATACGTAAATACAAGACCACTAACGTGCAACAAAAATATTCTGGTGCTCCAAAATTCTCTTTGCTAATCAAGAAGCCTACCGCAGCCGTATGTTTTCGATTGAAGTCAAATCCAATTGGATAAAAAGCAAGGCGTACCATCTAAGATCTCTAGCATAAAAAGTTCCTAGGAAAAAGAGATGAAAAAGAAAGAAAGAAAGAAATATGGCGGTGGTGACGAGTCGATGTGGGATGGGCGTCATGTCGAGTGAGTGAAGCTTTTTTGCCCCGACAGTGATAATGAACGGTGATATCGCTTCCGAGAAACATGGCGATCTAGCGATTTTCAAGTGATCGTCGTACAAGCGTTTATAGCGCAAGCACTGAACGATTCATCGTTCGTCGCGGTCGCCGAATTTCTCGGCCCCCTTGGCGCTTGTTGCTGAGTTGCAATAAGAAACCAACTGTCGAATAAATCTACACAAGAAACGGAAAATTCCAATAGTCTTACAGCATCCTGTCATTTCGCGTATCATATTTCGGCTTGGATCTTCGACAACGCGAGACTCATCCGGTAGCGAAAGAAAAAATGGCTCGGGAATACGACCACTTGTTCAAGCTGCTCATCATCGGGGATAGTGGTAAATATAACATAATGATTTGTCATTAGTGTAATTTGTAGTAACGGCGAGGCGTTATCAGTACTGATTGCAATTGTTATACCCTTTTTTAGTACTTGTGATTCATCTATAAACATTGAGAGATTACTTTAATGATTTTGTGACAGTATCGTTGTGACCAATTGCTAGCTGCCATTGTACACCTTATCAAATCATTTAAGAGCAATTGTGAGATTATTGTATCTAATGTTTCCAAATTGTGACGTTTCCCCTTGTTAAGAATATCTATACTGGACATGTTTTGATATTGTAACTGGTATTTTCTGTGTATGGCTTGAGAAATATTTTGTACCTCTAACGATGTAAATTGTACAGAGAACATATAAAGTATCATTTACAAATGATCATTGTAACAAATCTAAAAAGTAAATGGAAAGAATAATATCAGTACAAGGAAGATTCAAAGTATGTTTGGTATTAAAAGTGTAAGTAATATGTTCGTTTAAATAAACATATGCAAGAAGACATACTTCAAACGAAGGAATGTGATTATTCCATGCAAGGAATATTCACAAGACAAATTATAACACAAAGCAATTAACAATCCTCAGCAAACAGTTTTAATGTATATGCTGAATCAACTAACGTAATAGATAGTCCATGCTGTTGCAGCACCTACTTGAGAGACATTAAAACCAATTGAGCCTTTAGTTAAAGAGTGAACACTATAAAATATACTGAAAAACATTATAGCTAGCAATGCAGTTAGAAAATTTTGTATGGCATAGCCAACAGCCTGAAATACTCTTATCAAGAATATAAAATAACTATACCAATACTGCTGGAAACAACTTCCTAACAATATTGAGATGGAAAGACATTGCGCAATCCTTATTATAATAATGAAAACACATTTGTACAACATTATTCAGCTGTGCGATGTAAATTCTGTTTCTGCTTGGTTGTTGAAGGTGTAGGGAAAAGTTCGCTGCTGGTAAGATTTGCAGACAACACTTTTTCTGGCAGTTATATTACCACGATAGGGGTGGACTTTAAAATACGGACGGTGGAGGTAGACAGTGAGAGAGTGAAACTCCAGATATGGGACACAGCTGGTCAGGAACGTTTCCGGACAATAACTTCCACTTACTACAGGGGGACGCACGGCGTGATTGTCGTCTACGACGTCACCAGTGGCGATTCATTTGCCAATGTCAAGAGATGGTTGCACGAAATAGAGCACAATTGCGAAGTGGTCAACAGGGTCCTAGTAGGAAATAAAAACGATGCACCCAACAGGAAGGTTGTCCTTACTGAGGACGCACAACGATTCGCCTCACAAAGTGGAATTCAGTTGTTCGAAACCTCCGCCAAGGACAACGTCAACGTTGAGGAGGTATCTCATTACTATTATACCTTTAAATACTACCAGCAGTCGTCTCTTATAAATTTCCTATGTCACTTTCTCATCGGCCTTGAATTCGTGTATGATAATAACTCTCGTTATACCTTTACTTCCAGATGTTCACAGCGATAACACGTCAAGTTCTACGCACAAAGAAGGAGCATAAAGAACGTCAGGCGATACAAACAAGCGAAACAGTGAATTTGAGAAAAGGGACTAAGCAACATAGAAAAAGGTTCTGTTAGCACAACATCCCACGAATACGAGACCGAGAAAGAAGAAACTAAAGAGAGAATTATAACGATGAAGACACAAAAAGAAGAAGCCTAACTATCCTTGCGAATATCATTATCGTTTAAAGGATAATAGGACAGAGCAAAGCAGAAAGTCATAAGGACGTTAAAGCTTTCTGTGATAATCGGCGATAGTAGTCGAAATACTAATATGGCTATTCCTATTATTCCTTCAATAATGACAAGTATTGTTATGTTACGTTTCGTTGTGTTACGTTAATTTTAATTTCATATCTCTCGCTCTCTTCTATCTTTTCGGCATTTTCTCTGTTTTATCCATCCTACTTCGTCCATCCCTTCGTCTATTATCGGATACTCCTCGCGTCAGGATCGAACTCTCAACTGTGACACTCGTGTCGACATACAAAATATGTACATACACAGTATTACGAGATAAAAGAAAAGAAAATTAAAATAATAAAAAGACTCCTCGATTGATTAAACCGAGAGAGCGCACTTTCGACAACCTACCGCAGTTATAAACAAATTACATTGTAATAATAACGGTAATTATTATACATTTATATTATAAATACATAGGAATCTACGTAGTAGCCCGAAGTGTCTTTGTTTCTCTTATCATTTTTATATATGTACACCTTCATTCGTGTTATTAACCACAGAATCACGTTTCACAAATTGTCTCTTTTTTTTTTAGACTTATCTCTTGTTATCTCTCTTCGTTTTCTAGTGGCCTGCGAAAGCCTGCTCCACTGTACTGAATAGAAAAGCTAAACAGCCAAACCTCAGTATAGAGCCATGAGATATAAGAGCACTACCCTCCCATCCTTCATCGAGTATTGTGTTTCTTTGCCTTCCACATTTACTTACTGAGCATTTACACAATATTTTCTTTATTCCACCGACCTCATTCTCATCCTCTACGTCTTGCCCGTGGCTTCTTCTCTGATTGGCTATGGACTTTATCATTTCTGCTGTTTCCTGATCTTTGCTCGATATATCCTTGCTGGTTTCTTTACTAGTTACGTTTGTGAAGTCACAGGAATATAAGACACTGTCCACAGTTGTACCGTGCTCACTGTAGTTCAATAATTCGTACCTCTTGGTGGTCTGAAAGTATAAGAAATGATAGTTGAAATACATTTTTTTTTTTAAATATCTGTACAGTATGATTTTTTTACCTCGTCGAAAAATATCACTGCATGTTTCGGAGACGTGCAACTGCAACTTCCATATTTACTGAGCAATAAGTCACTATCAGCACCTGTGCCGATAGTCAATGTTTTTCGTATCATAAAAGTTGGTGCACCAGGTTTTCTACTTAGGGAGAATAGTGCCGCCCTGGCCTTCGCGTGACAATCGATAGTCTCGTAGTCATCGCCAGCTGGATTTAGTATTTGCTCCAATCTTTGTTGAGCGAGCGCCTCGAGTACAGGTCTTTCTAAAAGTTGCACTCCTTCCTTGGGATTAAAATCTAAACGACCATTAGTATAGGTAATTCTGTTCCTGAGATCCTTCTGTTCGTGATGCACTGGATCACTTCCATTCGTATAGAAACAATTGACTCTGCTTGTATCACAATCATTTTTTATTCTCTCCTGGACCATTTCACTAGGTTTGTCCTTATTAATTTTGTCCTCTTCATCTTGACTTTCCATAGAGTTCACCACGTCTTCCTGAGGATCCTGTGCCTCCTCGTGAACTCGTCTAACTATCGCGTTCACGTGACAATAATGTACTGAGTCAAATTCCAGGGGGTTTGCGTAATGGAATTTAACTGTTAACGGTACTCTTACTCGGGATCTACCGTCGAGTCGCACTTTTACTCTGAATGGGGGATTCGCGGCCCGAGCCTTACGTAGAAATTCTAATTTTACAGCATGCTGATCTATACGCTTTGTCGCATATTTGTCCCAGAGCTTGAGGCGCTCTGTCGCACGACATGATGGCAGGAGATTATGGTCTATAAAATGATTTGGATGATTCGGACACATCCATCTACCACTTGGAAAGGCCGTTAATGGAGGATCTAGACAATCTTGATGAAAATACAAAGGACAGTAGTCGCATGCTATCAATGGCGCGCGACGACAACTTCTACCGCATTCGAAGCATAGTCGTGCGGGTAATGGAACTGTTGTACCATTATCTAAGCAATGGCTTTTTCCTGGGAAGATAAATTAATTTTTTAAATAAACAGCAGCATTTTGAAACTGTCGCAGAGGAACAAAGCAATGATTACCATTGCCATTTGATGAACAATTAGTTTGTCTTCCACGTTTACTCGAAGGACCCATGTCTACTTTATCCGTCCGTGGAAACGTTATTGGCAACTGGAGTTCACGTGGCAATTCAAACTCTCGAGGATTAACTAGAGAGGCAGCCAGAGCCAATATCTCTAATGCTGACTTCCTTTTCTTCTTTTTATTAATGCCATTGTCATTTTTATTGGCTTGTCTACATGCATGGCACATCCATTCTCCATTAGGAATGTCTGTAGGTTCCAATGGCGGATCACTGTACAATAAAAGTATTGCATATAATCCTTTCTTGTAACCTTTAAACAGTAATAGCACTGATTGCAAGTTAGGACTTACTGGCATTGTAAATGAAATGACGCAGGACATTTGTCACAACATATAAGTTCTCCACCATCACGACATGCATCACAAGAGTCTCTGTTATGACCTCTGCCAGGTCTCTTAAAGTATGGATGTCTTTTTTCTTCACAGTCTTTCTTATTTTTGGCTGATTTTGATTCCTCAGAGACAGGTGGTGCAATCAGGGCTTGTATTTGCTAAAACATAAAGAATTACACTGTGACATTATCAGCATAGAATTTATATTTACTCCTTATATATTAGCTGAATTATCGATTAATAAAAAGCCCGCAATAATGCATCTTTAATAGTTTATGTTTAAGTATCACGAGGTTATGTTTTACTCACAGGCATCAAACCACCAGTCACACCAGCCAAATCGTACTCCACAGTTCCCATTTTATGGTTGAACAGTTTTCTTATAGAAGTATCTCAAATACTTGTAAAGATTTAATATAAAAATCAATTAAAGAACGACTTGAGACCAATGTGAGAAAGCAGCGGCAGCGGCCATTTGTCCCTATTCTACTTTGCCAAGTGTTGGAACCATCGACATATAGCATGGACTACGCGATCCCTACTTCGACTCCTTGAAAAAATGCTTGCTCGAATAGACAAAAGAGGGACCGAGGTGGTGGATACGGTCTTAACACACAGATCTTGCAACTCGCCCAATTTTCAGCGCTGGGGCTAGTCGTCTTACAGAGAAACAGGGTACATTTTAACTTTTAGTCACAAGCGTCGCTGTGATGGAGTGACCCCATGTCTGTCTCACTCTACAGTTGGCTGTGGAAGAGAGAATAAGAACGTATCGCTTGATCGCAACGCCTCTTGTGGTCATGAGGCGAAATGAAAGATGCTTCTTTAAGATGACTGGCGGCCAATAGCTCTCCTTTTCTAATGTTCCCATTGGCTACGTCTTCATGAGAAGAGGTCGTTTACGTTAACCTCAAATTTTTAACAAAATCACGCATACATATGAACGATATAATAAAAAGAATACAACGAAGGCAGACAATAACATTTATATAAATAAATCTACTATTATTTAATTATTACCTGCTTACTGAATTTACAAGCGTAATGAGATACGGTCAGCTAGTAATGGGTCCAGCTGGTAGTGGCAAGGTATATTTTTTAAATAAGATGACATGTGACATTATTCATTAAAGTGTAGTTAATATTTTCCTCTTTTAATTTTTCTAGTCGACCTATTGTTCTACTATGCAAAGGCATGCAGCGGATGAGAATAAATTGTTGCACATAGTAAATTTAGATCCTGCTGCAGAATATTTTGATTATGAACCATTAGTTGATATAAGGGAACTTATACATGTTGATGATGCTATGGAGGATGATGAATTAAAATTTGGTCCAAATGGAGGACTTATTTTTTGCATGGAGTAAATATACTGTTATTCATGCACTCAACAATTTTTTATACACAAACTTGTTACAACTGACAATTTTTTTCATAGATACTTGGTGGAAAATTCAAAGTGGTTGGAAGAGAAACTTGGTGATACCGATGACGATTATATTCTCTTTGACTGTCCTGGTCAAATAGAATTGTATACGCACATGACTATTATACGCAGACTTATCGAAGTTCTCCAAACTCTGGATTTCCGTTTATGCAGTGTCTTCCTAATTGATAGTCAATTTATGGTAGATGGAGCAAAATTCCTTTCTGGAACAATGGCTGCACTAGGTGCTATGATAAACTTAGAATTACCACACATTAACGTCTTAAGTAAAATGGATCTGCTGTCCAAGAGCGCCAGGAAACAATTAGATAATTATTTAGAGCCAGATCCACAAAGTTTAGTGACGGACATTGGCAATGACAGATGGAGTAAAAAGTATCAAAAGCTTACAGAGGCTCTTGGAAGGCTTATAGAGGACTACAGTTTAGTACGGTTCTATCCGCTGAATATAAAGGATGAGGAAAACATTGGAGATCTTCAGTTAACTATAGATAATATCATACAGTTCGGTGAAGAAGCAGATGTAAAAACTAGAGACTTTTGTGAAGAAGATGAAGAAGAGCATGATGATACGTAAAAGGTTGGATGATGAATAAACGCTATGGAAATATTTTTTAGAAACGTGTATTTTCTTCGTCGCATTTCCATTATTTGATCAATTCACGCTGGTTTGCTTGACCCAGGCTGCTGATTTCGTTTTTCTCTTAGGGCAACTTGGTCTGCCAGAAATTTATTAAATGACTCTGCTTCCTTTTTGTCATCTTCATCCTGTTCAGGTACATCCTCCGTTCCTTCCTCGTCCTCGCTCGACTCGTTTGCTGGATGTCGCAGATAAATGTCTGTTATTTCTCTGCCGGCGTTAACTGAAGTTATCAAAGAGCAACTTTCGGACGCATCCGCTTTCTTTATCCGTTCTCTTTCCTTGGTTTGTTCTGTTTTCATTTTTTCACGATCTTTCCTATAATCTCTGTAAAATAACAATATTTTGAAACACCTTCCTTATATTTTTTTAAACTTTGAACAAACATGAAAGTAACTAACGTTTCGTATTCCTTGGCAGCATCTTTTACATGCTCAAAAAATGCTGGAATTCCATCACCAGTGATTGCAGACACACCACAACATCTTAAATTATTATAAAACTCATCCAGTGCTAGAGCCATGCTGCGTGTTAAATTTCCAACATAACTGGTCTCAGTATCAAGAGCTTCTTGAAATGCTTCAAAATCCCTCATCCACTCTACTGCATAGCTATGTTCAATGACGTCAGTCTATAGTAGAAAAACTGATTGTATTATTACTAATTATTGCATACTATTAACTGTTGTCAAAAAACATACTTTGTTCATGGCCACAATGAACGGGAGCTTAGTTTTGTACAATATTGAACATGCATAAAGCATGTTGGACATAAATGTCACAGGATTAACACTTCTGACTGTATCCATGACATATACAATGACTGTTGGAAATTGAGAAGCTAGAGCTTCAGTAATAATTGTTCCACTAGCTGACCACGTAAATACTTCTATTTGACCAGGAGTATCTAGCACAACATATTCATGATCCTTGCCTGCTCTGTCTATGAGTTCAATAACTTGATCAAATTTTGTCGAAAACAGATTCAGGGCTGTAACGATACCACCATTTGGACCAAGATTGTATCGCTTCATTACTTCCTTATAATTGACTGTATCCCTTATATCTGAAAAATCATAGAAATACTTCATATTTTCAATCACGCATAAAATAATTATTATCTTACCAACGTTAGCAGGATATGGAACTTCTCTACACGCAGGATCTAAATTAATAACATAGGGTTTGCCAGTGTTGTAAAGTGTTGAAGTTATTCGTTGTACAAAAGTTGTTTTTCCAGAGCCTGCCATTCCAAGCACAACAATGCAGCATGGTGATTTTTTAACATTGCTCTCAGTGCTACTTGCTGTTGAAGATTCCATATTTTCCATGTCTCTTTATATTATATTCTTGAATATTAGTTCACTTGGCAAGGTTATATGTCGTTCAATTGAACACGCAAAACATCCTTTGCCGCTATTTACTTGCTTTTCTTACCTCCAGATGCCGTCAAAACGGAGCAACGACTCGCGCAGGTGGTCAAATGATTTTCGCGGCAAAAATAGGCAAATGGTGAATTGATTTCATCTGTGACCGTCAGCCAGTGAAGTATGAATAAAACTCAGGATAGAAAAGTAAGAATAATTTATTTATATAATTTTATACTAATTATAATATATATTTCATTTATTACTTCATGATTGGATGAATATTTAAAGCATTATGTTCACTGTAGGCTAGATCCAGCACACAACATGGAGTATCTCAAAGAACAATTTCATCTTTTTTTGCAAAACCGACTTTGTCCCAGAGAAATGCGAATGATATGAATAAAAGTCGTAATCCTAAGAGAACTCCTGATGAAGATGATGATAAGATATTTAAGAAACAACGGACAGGATCTTTAAGTTTGGATATGGATTCAAGGGTTGATACGAGTCAAGATTTCAGTAACGATCACATCATAAAAACAATTAAATTAGAAAACAAAAATAGTACAAAGAATGATTTCTGCATGTCAAATGATAATGATAATGCTAACAGAGGAACTAGTGCCTCTTCAAAAAATGTTTTATTTCTTAAAAACTCTCCATTAAAACAGTCGCCACCTCGAAGTACCACTTCAAAGTCTTTGACTCCAAAACGATCACCGATGAAAAATTTAATTGAGAAGGAAAATATTGAAGCTAGCAGTTCAGTTGACCACAGCAATACAAGACATATGACATGTCTGTCAAAAGAGAAAATCAAAGAAGAAGATGACCAGCATGATGATTTTAATGATTTTTTTGATGACGAATGGTCTGACACGGAATTGGGGCTTGCAACTGAAGCTGATTTAAGTTCCTTGCGCCGTTATACAATTATTGATGCAAAACCAGATAATAAAACTACCATTGTTACTGTTCAAGATGAAGAGACCAAAGTAGTCTCAAATGTTTATTGCTCAGGATATTGGTATGTCTCTATTATTCTACAATAAATAAATTAACAGCATAAAAATTATATCTTAAATCTTACTAGGAGAGACATTGAATATGAAACAGGTGAAATTATAACAATCCAAGCCATTAAGGAATCTAATAAATGGATTGTTGATAACAACAATGGATTCATTGTAACGGAGCCAGACAAACTAGTTTCAGGTACTTCTGTTGTTGGAGCACTTTTCTGTACAAGACGTGGTGTATTATCTGAACGATTTCGAGGCGTCGACAGTTTACCTTTCTGTGAGCCTGATGTGTCGCTTATGACAGTTGGAATTTTGGTCCACGAAATACTGCAAAAGGTATTGTCACGATCATTATTAGTGCCTAAAGACATGATTCTAAATTATAATTAAAAAAAAAACAGGTCCTTACAGATAAAATTTATGATTTACCCGAAATTCGTCAACTCGCCAACGCGACTTTACGATCCTGGCAAGTTGTAAATATGCTATATTCATCTGGCATGTCTACAGATGACTGTAAAAAGCGCATAGCTGAATATATAACTCGTATAGACGAATTTATCCAACGTTACATAAAAGGTGAGCAAAATGCGAGGAACTGCCTTTATAAGAGTAGTCAGGCGATCATTTTTCAATTCCTGGATTTCTCATAGAGATAAAACCAAAGAAGCCAGACAATAACTTCGATGGAAAGATCGAGAAGGTTCATGACATTGAAGAAAATATTTGGCTACCACAATTAGGAATTAAAGGAAAGATCGATGCTACTGTTGAGGTACGCATCAATGACAGACATAGAGTTGTTCCCTTGGAATTGAAAACTGGGCGAGCTTCTTTCTCGTCTGAACATAAAGGTCAAATTATTTTGTACACTATGCTGATGAGATACACTGGACGAGATGTTGATAGCGGCCTGCTACTTTACCTGAAGTCAGAAATATATATTTTTACAATTCTCAAGTTTATTAAACAAGCATGTAGAATCGATTAAATATTAATTACCTTGCAGGGAGAATACAATGCGTGAGATGAAAAGTGGGCACCACGAAAAACGTGACTTAATTCTACTCAGAAATTCCTTGGCACATTATTTGACCAAAAAACCTGAGGTAGTATTACCTGAGCCTATTAATCACCACAGTGCCTGTTCAACCTGTCCCTACAATGCCATTTGCTCAGTGTATCTAACTAAGGAAAAGAATTATAAACTCTCCGATAACCATCCATTAAATTCTGTAAGTGCACTTGTGCTGAAGAACATCACGGAGAAGCATATAGACTATGTACTGGAATGGATTAAATTATTAGAAATAGAGGAAGATACTCAGACTGAAGGAATTTCTTTAAGAGATATATGGACGAAAACGCCACAAGAAAGGTTCTCGTTTATCAATATTGACTTGTTGATTTTCGTTTCACTGATTTAACTGTTTATTAATGTTCTCGTCGTCTTGTTATCTCAGGGAAAAGAATAACAAGTGTCTTGGAGACTTAAGCGTAGTCAGTAAAGTCACTGAGGAATGCGGCAGGTACGAGCACAAATTTTCACGAGCAACTAAAACCAATAAAAATTTTATTGATGACTTCAGACGCACAAATTTTACAGAATCAGAATATGTTATAATCAGTACAAATACTAGGATTAACATATCTTCTGGTTTTATCGCTGACATTCAAAAAGACTTCATTGCTGTTCTATTGGACAGGTCTGTATCTCTTGTAGAGTTACAAACTTTCTTGTCCTAATTCTGTCTAGTGTAATGAACAATTGTTTCCTTTACAGAAATATTACTTTGCAGAATCACAATTCTACGTACCATATCGATAAATATATCTCGTCGAATTTGCTTTCATACAGTCTTGCAAATCTCGGTGGACTTTTGAGCAGCCATGAGACATGTGATAAATTAAGAAAAATTATAATCGACAAGTAGGTCATTTATTATTATACAGAATTATTTAAGTCGTGCCACTCTTGTATTGAATATTACAATTCTTTCTCAGAACACCAGCAACTTTCGAGGCAAAACTTCCTGCTGCAGTAGCAATGGCTGGTTCGGATATACTGTACCGTCTAAATAAAATGCAAAAACGTGCAATTCTAAAAACAATAGCTGCCAACGAATATATTTTAATAAAAGGAATGCCCGGTACAGGAAAAACACAAACACTCGTGGCGTTAATTGAATTATTAGCAAAAACTGGAAAATCTGTTTTGGTCACAGCGCATACGAACAGCGCAGTCGATAATATATTATTGAAACTCCTGGAAAAGGATATTGATTTTCTCAGATTAGGATCATCAGCACAAATGCATCCTGCTCTAAGAAATAAATCTGAAACATCCTTTGCTACTTATTGCACTACAGCTGAAGCTCTGGAAGCTGCATACAAGAAGAAGGTACTTCCGGAAATTATGATATTCTATAAACATAATTCATACATTATTTGTATATACTTTCTTTTAGAATGTCGTAGGAGTCACCTGCTTTGGTGCGCATCATCCACTTCTGAGAAGACGTAAATTTGATGTGTGCACAGTCGACGAAAGTACTCAAGTCTTACAGCCTACTGTACTGAGACCGCTGTATGCTGCTAATAAATTTGTTTTATTGGGAGATCCCGAACAATTGCCGCCTATTGTTAAGAGCGAGGTAGCTAGGTAATGTATCCTGCGAATACATACACAATGGGACACCTTGAAACTCATTTGACTCTTCAGGAAACGCGGCATGGGTGAATCCCTCTTTGCCAGATTGGACAATGAAAATAATACAATAGAACTGGTCTTACAGTACAGGATGAACACTACAATAATGAATCTTGCAAATGGCTTGACGTATAAGGGTAAATTAAAAGCAGGCAACGATGCAGTTGCCGATGCGACTTTAAAAGTGAAGGACAAATCGGTACATAATAACTTGCAGGCCCCAACAATTAGTGCTTTTTTTTTTTATAAATAACATTTTATTTTGAGATTTTTATATCACAGGTCTTGGAATCCAGAAGTCGTTGGATTTCGAAAATATTATCTACAAAATTGAATGACTCTGTGGTTATTGTAAATACTGATAAGACCTATGATCTTCATTCTAAAACCAAATTGGAATCTGATAACTATGGAGAAGAACGTGGTTCTGTGAATGTAGGAGAAGCTGCCATCGTCGTGCAATTGATCCATACATTATTAAAAGTAGATTAATTTATTTTTTATGCTTGCCATATTTTTCTTCATTGATACTTTGTAACGATGTCTAACGCATGCACACAGGCTGGAGTAAATACTGATGATATTGGCGTTATAGCACCATACAGAGCGCAAGTAAGTTTACTAAAGAAACAGATACAACCGCATGATATTGAAGTGAATACAGTGGACCAGTATCAAGGACGTGATAAGAGCGTCATATTGTATTCTTGCACGAAAAGTATGCCGCAAGAGAAATGGGAGAAAAGATACGTTAGTACATATTCTTATCTACCACTCGTCATTAAGTGAGAATCATTCGAGCTGTATTAAATTTCTTCGGTACCCCAGGAATTTCAGATTTTGGATGATCATCAAAGACTGACTGTCGCAATAACACGTTCTAAACACAAACTGATTATAGTGTGTGACAAAGCTACGATGGAAAATTTTCTACCATTCAAAAAACTTTTCGCACACTGCAGAGAAGAAAATTTTGTGAACTTGCATGACAATCACAATGACTTTTCTTGGAAAGAACTTTTGGAGCTGTGATAAATTATTATTCTAATTATCTACATTACGGATGCCTTCCACAAGGTTTTCTTGTTTTCCATAGACCTAAATGTTTGAAACACACTGCCATTTATTGAGAATTATATGTACGAGTTAGTTGATACTTTAAATAAAATTGATTGGAGTAATTGAAGAAAGATTGGAAATTTAATATAAAAAGACAATGATTACAGTTTATACATTTTTTTTATTACTTCATTTAATGATTTTACAGGGATATTGGTATTATCCCTAATATATGGCTTGCGATTCGCTTGTCTTCATGTTCACTGAAAGTTAAAGTGATTAACTGGGTAATGAGAGTATGAGTAAGATAAAAAAAGAAAGTAGGAAAGAAAGAAAGAAAGAAAGAATGAATGAATGAATGAATGAATGAATGAATGAATAAATGGATTGAAGAACATCTTGTACCACAGACGACAGACGAAATCTAAAATAGCGTTATATAGAATTATTTATTACTTTAATTTATATCGTTCTTAAAAAGTTCGTTTTATCTTGCGGGTATATCTCGTAATTTGCTTGTCCTCGATCGTCAATACGATCGATACTGTACACGCCCAGTTTTATTCACCGGGTAGAATTGCGGTTGGAGTCGGTAGACGAGGCGACAGGCATCTCGGTGAGTAAAGGCTAAACGAAGCTATTCAGCTGAAGACGATGATTCTCGCCTCTTCTCCGCGTGCTTTTTTGTAAACTCCTCAGCATTCTTAAGAAACTTCTTCCTGTCTTTCAAGAACTCTTCTGCCAAATCAGCCCTTAGAGGGTGTTCTGGTTCAGGATCATTAACTAAAGCGATCAACGCTTGGATCACTGAAAGTAATTATTAGGTATTTGATCAACAATGTAAACGGATTATTCCAATATTAAAAGTAACAGGCCATTTTACCTTGATCTGTCTTGGTTGCAGGTTTCCAATTCTCTGCACTGATGATTGGTAAACATACCTGACCCTTCTCATCGATATTAGGATGATATATCTTAGTCTTGAAGTTTATTCTTGGAGGCTTAAATGGATACTCTGCAGGGAAGTTTATTTCGATACGAAATGCTCCTTTGTTGTAAGGAGGATTGTCCTATAATTTAAACAACATATGTATATGATAAAATGCAAGAGAGCAAAGCATCAAGACGAATGAATCTACAGCAAAACGTACAGGTAATATGAGACCTTGCCAAGTAAGAATATTAGCTTCGTCCACTTGGATATTTGTAAAATTCTTCATTCCAGAGGCCCTAAGGTCTCCAAGTTCCTAAAAGTATGAAGGTCAAAAAGTCACTCAGTAAAACAGCAATCCTGAATAAAAACAAGGTACAAGTATTGGAGCTCTCCCAAACAAAGAATGTAAAATAAAGCAGTAAAAACGTCAATACTGAATAAGAAATTTATTCCTGTGTTCAAGGGTATAACCAAACGAAAAGATCGAATGTCAGCGGCACAATGAAATCCCAAGAAACAATAGGACGTAATAGAGAAAAAAACTTGCAAGAATTTCCAAAAATGATCTCAAAGCCAACGAAACACCAAATTTCTAACTCCAAACACAATATTACTGATAAAAGCATCGCGTTACCTTCTGCAACCTTCGAGTAGGCGCCATTTTGAATATAATTTTTCGACAGAATCGACGGAAATGGTAAGAGCGCGCCAATTCGCAGAACACTCCTCGCTTCGCTGATTCACTATTTATTGGTTACTTCTTCACAAGAGTGTAGTACCTTATCGGTACTAGTTCAATGCCGGTGCCTTATTATTCATACGTCACTAAACTCATAGCCAGTGTTACTGACGAACATACGAACGTCACCTACACTCTCCGGGCCGAACGGCCAAATATTTAATCTCGCGTTTCCCAGCTCTTCTACGCTTATAGGTATATATTATTATGTGCAGCACATTTCACGAGAAATTGGACGTCAGGCGTCCCTGCCTTACACCTTAATTTGATACCGATTTATCAAATTCACTCTTCTTCAGTGAATTCTATAATTTACTGCCAAATCTTCCCGTACAGAATTCCACGGCGCTGCACGGCATTAAGGATCATTCAGAATAGGTATAGGTATATAATCATCGAGCACTGGTCCAGCCTGAATGCGCGAGTTTTCCATATAAAATTATTCATCCCTGGCAGAATATGGATCTGATAAAATTGTTCTCATTGTAAAAAGTAAAATTTTTTAATATAATACAATACTCCAATTCATGCTCCAAAATGTTCATTGAAATTCCCACTGACGTTTCTATAGCTGAATAATGCAATTTCATTGAATTTGTCATAGGACGGATATAGGATAGCAGCTGAAAATTCACAGGGACCAATATAAGGTTTTAATGATGTCACTAAGTCTTTGCCGTTGAGACACTTATGGAAGTAGCCAGTGGATGAGGGTATGATATTTTATTACATTAATAGAAAGATAACCCTTGTGATGTAGTCAAATAGAAAAATTCTCTTATTATTGTTACTTTACATCAGGATATTGTCTGTACAAATTAGGCACTCGTTTGTTATGAAAAAAAATGTTTACCGCTCTGTAATTGGCACGTATAATGCAAATCGGAGCAATAATATACAATACGATATAGCAAAGTATATATATATTTTTTTTTAAATATAATATATATGTATACGGTAACGGTAATAATTGGTAACGAGAACCGACGCGTTTTAAAATGATCCGACGGACAACCTACATTCAAAATACAATAATAAAATGTTTGACTGATCAATTAAAAGAAATAACGAAAGAGTAAAGATTAATAAAAATAGAGAATAAAAGGAGCAGATAGATGTGAGAGATGAAGAGAAAAGGAAAATAAGAATTAGGCATTATATGATAAAAACGAGAGACGATGATTCTGGGATGCACAATAAATAATAAAAGAAAATAGGTAGGAAGCGACAAAACACGCAACTCGGCTAGTACCTAGTATTTACACAAATTGTCATATCAAAATATATAATACCGTCGTGTATATCTGCATTTTTTGTTGTTTCTTTGTTTCATTGCAAAGCGAATCGCACGCGATTTTTGTTCAGCACGTAAGAAAAAAAAACATTAACATTGCGCTCCCCAGCCCGATGCAAGGTGGGGAGGGTCAGTTTCACTCAAACCTCGTCGGAAGCGAAGACTTCCTTGGACGGCGACGGCGGCTTCTCGTTTCTCTCTTGTTCCTTCATTTGAAGTGCTGCCGCAGCCTCAAGGACGCGAATTCTACCTTCGTGCTTGACTATCATCGCCTTTAGCTTCCTTATCTCCTCGGCGAACTCCTTTATCACTTCGTCCTGTTAAGTAGTCAAGAAAAATAGATTTTTCTCTGATTGTGACTGAGGTTCTACACCACATCCGTACTAAGTAGTACGCAGTTCTATAATGCACTATAATAGAATTTTTTTGTTCCAGTATCAAATCTTACCGATACAGCAGCTGCAGGTGGTCCACTGACGTTTTGCGTGCTACCGCCGGAGGCTACCTTGGCACCTTTGCTCAAGAGGTTGGCCTTTTTGTGAACCTTTAATTCGTTCTTCGAGACTGCTGGTTGATAACCGTCCCTCAATGATATGAGAACAGGTTCAGCATCTGTACCACTTTCCCATTCTTCGGCAGAGATTGCTGCAGTGTCGCCAGGAGTGTCAGGATATAGATCTTCTTGGAAGAGTTCCGACTGCATTGCGATAAGATAAAAGGAAACATATTTTTATTCAAGATAGAAAACCTGATGAATCACTGAAGGAATAATATTAGCTGTACCTTTCTGGGCACGGTCATGGATATCACTTGGCAGAGACCCGAATTATTGAGACGGTAGAATCTGCTGATCTCGCAACTGTTCACGTCGCAGCCACGTTTCGGCATCATACCAATACCCCTCTGGGGATCAGGCGTTTGGAAGGTGTTTATGTAGTGGACGAATGGCGGCTCGGGCGTTACTTCGAAATAACGTATTACCGAGTCGCCCTTACCACATAGATATACTAAATTGGTGTCAGGATCGTAGAGCGGGAACATCACGCCGTTGCTAGTGTCCAGCTCCACCATGACGATAGGTTCACCTAGCATATCAGGAGCACGTAGAGAATATTGCCTCTCGGACATTTTACTGAAGCCTGTCGTAAAGATTAGACCTCCTCTGAAAATGATTTAAGAGAAAACTTAGAAAATCATTGGGATTACTAATAAAAATATAGATATCATTTAAGCATTGGAGGGTCGTACGTGACGGTATTTTTAGCATGAGACTGTAATGCTATTAGGTATTCCGGACATTCGTGGAATACTCGCGACATACTTTTGATATAAGAATAGAAGATAGTCTGTTAGCATTGATTATAGGAAGAGAGTGAGAATTCGTTTGAAGTTATTAGATATCATAATAGTTCAAAGAATGAAAGTGGTTGTTATTATGATTAGTGCGAGTATTTTGCTCGTATCTTGCCTTGTTCTCTATATCTACGAGCGGAAATAAGGATATCAGAAGATATTATCGAAAGATTATTAGTCAGACTGATATATACGATGGAAGCCGCTTATGAGGATCGAAAATGTTAGTTTAGCTAACCTTAGGAAAATAGCGCGGGTAGCTTTGCTACCGTCGTGAGCAATAGCCTCTTCGATGACTTCCCCAGATCTGGGATCCAGGAGACGAATTTTTTTATCCTTGCATGTAGTGACCAACCGGGACCCGTCCCAGTTCCAGCAGGCCGAGTAGACGACATCAGGATGAGAGTCGATTCGTACGAGTGCTTCGCCCGTACCCACGTTCCAAATAATGACTAAGTTATCAGAACCAGCGGTGAGCAATACGTTTAGAGCTGTCGGATGCCAGAGAACCAAACCGACTCTTCGTTGATGCAGCTGAAGATCAACCACAGACTCTGTAAGAGTCCGTGAGATGCCGCCGTCCGGAATTTGCCATACTTTGACAACACAATCCTCCGAACCTGAGGCAATAACATTGTCGTTGTGTGGACACCATGCAATGTCCAGCACAGGGCCCTTGTGTCCACCTACCAATGGATGGTCAGCAGATATCCGACCCACCTACATGTGTTTATAAGTGTACGATTAGTCATCGAGTCTATCTATTTATAAATCAAGCATTGCACAGGTACTTTGAATACCGGTAAGTATAGAGGAAGTGCTATTGCAATAAAGTATTAATCCAATCTATAAATATACAGTGTGTACAGTGAAGTCAGCTAAGGAATGAACAAGTAGTGGAAAGTATTAGAAAGTGTTATGAGGACCTATACCAATATAGAATATAAAGAGTACAATGACAACTGGAAAATGTTAGTGACTAAGAAAAAGTTTTGGTAAGTAATGATACGCCAGATCTATAAATACATGAAGCAATGTTGAAGCACTTGGTGTATGGGCTAAAATCATGTTTAATCTCAGTAAACAGAAATGAGTACCTTATTATGTGGTAAGACTATGAAAGCACCACCTCCAGCAGACTCAACGATGATAGCAAGAAACTTAGGATTGACGGCACAGAATGTGGAGTCCCAGGAAGACTTAGATACCCTAATGTTGTCGTAGCATTGCTCACGCTTCAGGGCAGTTCCGTACACGTGACGGAACTTGCTGCTACGCACCACACGGAAAGACATTGCTGCACCAGCACTAGCACCTACACCTGCACCTAGGATATAACAACAAACAATAAATGATACTGAAAGCAGAGCTTAACCTAGGGTACCCAATAGAATACTAAAGGTATTAGATCAAATATTAATTATTGCAATAAATTACTGTTACGTGGCCACTCCGGGCGTGGACGTCGCGTGGATCATCCCCCAAATTTATAAATAGATACCCCACCCTCGATGTTCCCGACGAACACGAATAAAATGAGAATATTTTCGAATCACAGACTTTTTGATGGGCCGACTGCGACGTGCCTCTGCGTGTGCGTGAATGGGACACGTTTCCAAGCGCGCCAATGCCAAGAAAATTAATACAAAACCCACAAATACAAGTTAATCCAAGAAAGCATTCCCCGACTTCGATTGATCCCAAACAAATCATCCAAAACCCTTCAACCACATAATCCAAACACTTAAACAAAAGTTGGTCCTCACAATAACTACAGCCTTGTGAAATTGAACACAAATGCTCCAAAGCACCGGACAGATTTTACCGTTTCCAAAATTCCCCGAGTTTGGCAGGACTGTCAGCCTGATTGAAACCGTAGCCACGGTGCGGCGCCACTAGTACGAAAAACCGGAAACCCCTGTACAACGCCTTATTTGGCAATGCGCACCCTCCCGCGTGCAGAAGCCGCGTGCGCTCTCACGTGTATGGCAACCCTTGTACAAGTTTTTCTAGCAGCTCCATAAAAGAATTAAGAAAAATAAGAGTAAAGGGTAACAAGTTCCCTTAGTAACAGCCTTCTTTATACTCTTTAGATACACTTGCCACACGCATTCGGCAATTCCCTTGTTATCTTTCTCGTAAAAGTCCTGCACGTTCCCACGATTATGGAAAAATTGGATAACACTATAAGTACGCGCACTACAAGAGTCCGTAGTAGGTGCTATCTAGGGTAATGGCTTACCGTGGTGGATAAAATAGTTTTTTAGGTCGGATTTAACAGGGAGTCCTTTTCCACGATGACAGCCGGGCGACACACGCTTTTGGAAAAGAGCTCCCACATATCCCTACCCTGTAACCGATGCCGAGAATCGTCGCTTCTCAATGCGCTGGCGCGTACAGGAGGTGGAGGCTCCGTTATACTCTTCTAGAGGGACTCATTCACTTTTTCATTCTTTCAGCTTTGCCTCTGACGCCAGGACGTTCCTTAACCAATGGTCCACGAATTTATTACGAGCTTCTTTACTTGAGCACGTTGCAGGAACTCCAATCCAATTCAATCATCAAGGTATACTAATGAAGAGTATACTGTTGCATAGTACAAATCTACTTTAAAGATATATTTATTTATAATACATCAAACAAATATAACGCGTTCGTTAAGTAATCATTATTTAAGAGTTTTAAGTCTCGTTAAAATATAATTAAAAGTTTGTTCGCGTCCGGGCGAATTAATTAATCCTTGTTTATATCCTATCCGCTTCCGGAATCACGAAAAATACTTCGTTTCTCTGGTGCCCCTCTGGGCACACGATGGTAAATTAATTGAAGTCCAAGAACTCCATAATAAGAACGGTGTAAGACAGACGTTAAAAAATATAAGTTTTAAATTTCGCTGAATCTTGCATCTTTCGCTTTAAGTACATCGTCTGCGAATTTAATCGTTCAATACATTAGCGGTATACGGCACAAAGTCGAATCATAATTAACGGAACAAACTAAGTGAATTTCACAAGAAAAAATAATATAAGAGAATATCAGTACTTCGGCGGAATGTCCAATACTCGTTCGTTTAAGTACATATTATTCGAATATGATCATAATGATCATGTAAAAGTACTATGTACGTATCACTAAAAGTTAAGATTACAAGGTCGCAGCAAAGGAAAGGCACTTTTGCTATTACGTGAGGGAAAATTACTTTTGGATAAAAGTGAAGGAAAACAAAAAAAATTATGGCACCGCGTGAATTGATATAGATAGGATAAGGTGAGAGAAGAAGAAAATAAGAGAAGAAACGGTAAATATTGAAGTTCCCATAAGATCACGATTACTCGTGTAGTGTTTGTGCACGTGACCCTTTACCTAAACCAATTTTTAAGCTAATATACATAAACGTATGTGTATAGAATACCACCGTATAGCGTATAAAACTAATTGTAAGTCTGCGCTCGTTATGTACAATATGTACAAAATCGAACAAGAATCAACTGAACTTGTAAAATGGTGGTAAATTAGCTGCCGGCATTATTATAAGATGGTCTGCCGGCCAGTTCCAATAAGTAACGATCAGGATGATCTAGCCAATCTGTTGTACTAAGTTTCACTACTCTTTGTCTCTCAGCTTCCTTAACTTGCCACTTTTTGATTTCCAATTGTCTTTCTCTGAAATTTATGAAGATATATATAAACACACAAACAGATACACAACTTATAAAATATGTCATATGTAGCGTATAAAGGTATTACCTTGATTTTCTGTCTCCACAGCCCCAAACCTCTAAACTTGCAATACGATAAGGTACGCCAGCCAACTTAACAGAACCAAAGGATTGATCTATGTTGACACAGGGATTCCGAGGGTCAGAACCTGCTCGTATACCCTGTGGATAACCTCTAATACCAGTGTTTAAGTACAAAAGTTTTGGCCCTTTCTCCACGACCCTGTAGGTAGGTAAGAGCTCGATCACAATAGAATCCTCGTCGCCCCAGTAGAGATGAGACTCTCTCCATTCGACAGCAGAACAGACACAATAGGTTGGACAGTCATCAGCTTCGTCAAGACTTACACCTCTTATGAATAAGAGCGTAGGTCCCCTGTACCCAAGGACATGATGCAAAAATCGATTGGCACCATTACCATGTTGTCCACTATTATACAGTAAAGTCCAGTGACTTGGACAAGCACTTCCAACCATCTTCGCTATTAATGCATGGCTAGCTCCTCCTGATGCTTCCGAAGGAGGATCCTCCGCCTGAGGAATGTTAATGATTTTAAATACCCAGAGATAGATACTTATTTATACAATTATTATTCCATAGTAAGAAAAAGTATGTAATGCGTCCTCTTGCTTAGAGTTTCCAACGCACCTGTGTGTAAGATATTGGTAAAATGGTAGATAATAGCCATGCATGACTAACAGGCAGCAGTGGTTTAAGTCCTTCAAATGTTGTTTTCTCCAGAACAGGTGTACCTGGTTCTAAACGTAGTTGGGAGCGTTCTTCCGATAAGAGCGTTTCTCCGTTACGGTAAGCTGTGGTTAATACGTGCACCACGTAACGGTGGAGTCCTTGCACGATGCGTGGACAATGTTGGGACAGCCAATTAGCCACGTAACTTACTGAGAGACTGTCCTTACCATGGAACTGTAATATATTAGATATATTTGTGATTCGTGTGTGTGATCTGTTGATCAACACGTCACCTTATCAACTCTCTTAATTAGTGATAAGCCGTTATCGCGGTAAAGCGCTAGGATCCTGTAAAGGATACACCATTGTTCTTTAGGCTTGGCTAACGTGGTTTACTAACGCAAGAGGTAAGAACTGCATCAATGGTGCGGTGAATATGAAGGCACGTTTGCGAGCCGCCACTGTAGTTCTCCATGGCGAGACGATAGGAAGTCATCAGTAGGGCTCTTAAAGAATCGGGCGTTACTTCGCAACACTCTGAGCTGGAACTGCTGCGTGAGTACATCTTGATGTAGTTCTCAAGGATGGTACGGTCGTTCATTATACCCAGAAATCTCTCAGCTTGTTGTTTGAATGCAGCCAGACCCAAATGGGTAGTCGTAGCCTTGGATGATGTATGCAGATATGCAAATAAATGCTGAGCAAATTCACTATACCGTGGGAACAGATATCTTTCGAATACACTACTCGTTACTCCATTAACTGATTCTTCTTTCTGAGCAAGACCGACCAGTATCTGCAAAATACATTAATAAATGTTAGAATAACGATTATTACTTGTCATAACTCATATTACATTAGTGTTGTCATATGACGTGTCTCATGACAAATAGAATAATGTAACAGAATAAAATATTAGTTACCTTCGCTAAGTTATCGAGGGGTAGGAACTGTGTGTGAGTAGAGTGTTCAATGTCAGCTCCGGAAGCTGTACGAGACATAGCTTTCTTGTTGCTTTGACCATGCGATTTTTCTTGAGCATTATTTTGAGCTTCACTAGGAGAAAACGTCTTTTTCCCGGTGGTACCACCACTTCGTGACACCTGGTTACCCATCTTATTTATTATACCCTCTTTGACTCTTACACGACTCGACGACGTCGTCGATGTCTTCACCGCACCATTTGTCCTACTGTAAAACAACACAATAATGACAACGTATACAACACAGAATCAACGACGACCACGACGACGACGACGAAGGCGATGACGACGGCAACGACGGCGACAAGGATTAACCGATCTGGCGATGGTCATATATCATGAAGATAATATAGAGTAGCCTCTGTTCTACTAGAAATGGATTGCGAAGGCACCAACTAGAATAACCATACGTTTCGGAGGCGCTATAGTCGCATCTTTATTATATTACATTAGTGACGTTTCTAGATGATTTACAAGAATTGTGCTTTTCCGTGAGTGGTACGTACACTTTACGTAAGGAGGTGATCTGCAGAAAGGTAATTTTTTTGTGAAAAATTATATATCGCTAACATTTAATTCAGAATTATATTTCTCAGATCAAAATGGGAGTGTCAACTGTACTGTACAATGCTATCTTCAAGCGGACATCCACCTTCACTATTGCCATCTTAGCCAGTGCTTTCTTCTTTGAACGTGGATTAGACGTAACCTGTGATTCAATCTTCGAGAACATCAACAAAGGAGTATGTTATATTATTTTTGGATCTTGTATGAGTCTTGCTATAGTTTCTCCTTTTTTGGAGTCTATGTACTGGTAATTCTCTTGCAGTGCGATAACCTTTGTAATCATCAGCTAGTACATGTAGCTTTTTGAAATTTTCACTCAAATTTTATATTTAGATTCTATGATCAAGTATAGACTTTTTTCAATATCCTTTGTCTAATTGGATGCTTCTCTTTTTTGTTTCAGAAACTATGGAAGGATATTAAACACAAATATGAACAGTAGAGATATAGTACCACCATCTAGTTTATAGAACTATTATTAAATTTAATCGTCAAGTCTGGCAAATAAGCGTACATGTTTATAATATCCAAATAAAAGGACGATTATCGAAGGTCCGTGCTTTGCCTTTTTCGTTGAAGATCTGTCAGATCGTTGTGCAATTGCCTTTGTGTTTGAAGTCTGCGTACACAAAAGTGTCCCTCATATTCTTCAAATGCCACTGATATGCCACACACTTCGCATGGAATGAGATCCTCGTTTTCGGATTCACGGGATGGAGATTTTCTACAAAATGTACGGTGTGCCTCGAACTCGGCGGATGCGACAGTTTTACAACAAGTGGTACATTCCATCGTAGAAATTCTTCTAAGCAAAGGTGTAACAGTACGCCATCCATGAAAACAAGATGTTTGATGCCGCAAAAGTTCGTTCATAGTAAATGTGCTATTGCAAAATTCACAAGGTAGCAGAACATCTTGATGACTGGCATTTGTTGAAGATGAGGAAGGAACATTTGTCTTTTGTTTCCATGACGCTGATGGTCCTGGCTCTGAAACATAGTATATAAAATAAATAAAAAATATTTGAATACTTAAGAGGCACAATGAACTCACCATCATCAAGTTTAACAAAGTTATGATTCGAATCCAAATGCAATTGCTTATATTTTAGCATTACAAACTCGCCACATTCCGTGCATCGTTCAGTACGTGTACCACAATATGCGCTGTGCACATTCATGTCCCGTGCTGGTAAATCCAATTCACAATGTGGACAAACTACTGAGCGTTCACAACACTCCTTCTGTAGGTGTTCTTGTAAAAGGCTTTTCCCCTGTACACCTGTTCCACAATCCTGACAGTTAGCCATGGTATGTTCCGTCTCCAAATGTTCACTTAATCTTTCCTTAGGAACAGGTTCGTTGCACTTGCTGCATCTTACAATACGACGAGTACAATGTGGAAAATGTGTTGCAAAGTTTTGCACAGGAACATTTGCATTGCTGTAACAGAAATAATATGAAAGGATCATAAATAAATAATTGTGTAAAACTTCATGGGAGAAATTTAATGTCAAAAGTACTACAAGTACTAAAGCACTGAGAACAAAGAAATGAGTTCGTCAGTGTTAGAAAAATTTAAGAGAACAAAGAAAAGAGTCTTACACAGCGTTTAGTCACGTTGGTCTTGACGTTTTTTTTAGTAGTTTATTTATAGGTATATGCTAAAGTTAGTTATCGTCTAATTAGAGCAAGCAACTATAACAGAAAATCATTCAATTTCTAGTCACTTACCAATTGGTACACAATTTCTCATCGGTATTCATGATCGGTTTAATTATCCCAGAGACAATTCTCACGTTAATTGAAATTATATAAATATTCCTCCCGGCTTATGGTTGACCTGACGCTTGATGTCGGGACGCAGGCGCCGTCTAAACTGATCCCAGTAGAGAACAGCGTGGATCATTTCGTCGTTCGACTATCAGCTGCTGCTTAGAATATACATACATATATAAATAGGAATACCTTTGCGGAGGATACGATTCGCATTTACGTCATAAAACTAACAAATTCCAGGCCTTACATAGTAAACAAATATTCATACAAATCTATTCGCCGTGATAAGCGTAACAAACCAAATCTATAGATAGTATCTCTTACTATCAATCAATTATCAATAGGTTCCACTTAATTATCAATAATATGTTCATTGATACAAATACAAAACATTAATCTTATCTTTCGTTACGGCTGTTTTCTCCGAAGAAAAGTATTGGTAGACAACCCAGAATATTTAACCGTATAGACAAATCTTACATCGGTACTTTCATTCAAAGAAATCACTTTCCATTGTGCTTGTCTTACATTTCCTATTTCCTTGGTCGGCCGCAGGACTCGGGGGTTTTCCTCACAAAAAAAAACACGGTCCCCTGTGGGGCCTCGGAGGGGTCGTAGCTCCCTTCTGGAGAGGTAGGACCTCACGGAAATGGGCAAGGAGGGGCCCATTTCGTTCCCTTGTTCTTCCTACTTATTCTACATTTTCGAGTGTTCTCTTTTCTCGCTCCTTCAGAATAATCTGGTCGTCATGCATACATTTTACGCATCGTTTTCTTTCCTTGTTCCCTCAGTCCTTGTCATCTCTCTTCTTTCACTCTTTCTTCTTAATAGATTTTCTCTTTTCCCCGTGTCAACAACAGCTTCCCTGTCTGCTGCCACTAAACGTTTCTGCTCAACTTTCGGACTCTCCTATTTCTTCCTATGTCTCCGTTACTCTCCTCCTAGTATACCCTTAAAAACTAAGTTGCAGTGATGTATTTAATATATCTCTAATGATATTGTTACTGCTAATCTTTCGCAGGCCATATATGTAGATCTGCACTTCGTATACTGTATCATTATTACATTTTTCGAATAAATTATCTTGAAACACTTATACACGTTGATATTCTTTTGCTCTCTGCGAATATCCCAGAGTACGAATGTGTTCTGTCTCTCTCTTACTCTCCTTCGTCCTAACAGAATCCTTCTCTTCCTCCTCCACCTCCTCGATCCTTATGCTTCAACCTCCCTTTCGACTATGCTCCATATTCTCTGCCATTATTTCCATTCCATCTCTGCCATATTATCCATATCCTTACTTCACTTTCCTTTACCAATAATGCCTTCTACAATAAAATGAATCCGAATGCAATTTGAAAATCATATCATCGAAACTTTAGTGGGTCAATTCTTACTAAATATTCGTATTAGTCTGAATTTTTGGCCGATAAGGGGGCAGCACCTCCTGGGCAAGATTAGTGGCGCCATCTCTGAGAGAACCAGTGAACTTTCTTCAAACTAACAATTCCGCATTCGAAACTTCAGTGGGTAATTTCTTATTGAAGAATTCGCATTAGTTCGAATTCTCGCCGATAAGGGGGCAGCACTTTCTGGGCAAAATAAGTAGCGCCATCTCTGAGACAACTAGTGAAGTTTCCACAATCAACCAATTCCGAACTCGAAACTTCAGTGTTGGTATGGTATGTGGCGCCATCTCAGAGAGAACCGATGAACTTTTGCAGGTAAAATAATAGCGCTGGGAGTCCGGGCGCTGTCTCAAGCGCTCCCCCCACTCGCCGCCTGCTCCCACTAACCGAGCCCTGCGCGACGGATTTTAAGCAACCTTCAGTAGTTCTAAATATGCTTCTCGAAATTTCCGATTTCTAAGTGTTAATATTTTACTTTATTGATTTAATTAATTATTTTAATGTTCGAAACACCTAATTT